>CAVMKG010000316.1:12500-15000 GCA_963682025.1 Cordilura impudica | reverse complement strand
AAAATTAAAAATTAAAAATTGAAAATTAAAAATTAAAAATTAAAAATTAAAAATAAAAAATTAAAAATTAAAAATTAAAAATTAAAAATTAAAAATTAAAAATTAAAAATTAAAAATTAAAAATTAAAAATTAAAAATTAAAAATTAAAAATTAAAAATTAAAAATTAAAAATTAAAAATTAAAAATTGAAAATAAAAAATTAAAAATTAAAAATTAAGAATTACAAATTAAAAATCAAAAATTAAAAATTAAAAATTAAAAATTAAAAATTAAAAATAAAAAATTAAAAATTAAAAATTAAAAATTAAAAATTAAAAATTAAAAATTAAAAATTAAAAATTTAAAATGAAAAATTAAAAATTAAAAATTAAACATTAAGAATTAAGAATTAAAAATTAAAAATTAAAAATTAAAAATTAAAAATTAAAAATTAAAAATTAAAAATTAAAAATTAAAAATTAAAAATTAAAAATTAAAAATTAAAAATTAAAATTAAAATTAAAAATTAAAGATAAAAATTAAAAATTAAAAATTAAAATTAAAATTAAAATTAAAAATTAAAAATTAAAAATTAAAAAATAAAAATTAAAAATTAAAAATTAAAAATTAAAAATTAAAAATTCAAAATTAAAAATTAAAAATTAAAAATTAAAAATTAAAAATTAAAAATTAAAAATTAAAATTTAAAAATTAAAAATTAAAAATTAAAAATTAAAAATTAAAAATTAAGAATTAAAAATTAAAAATTAAGAATTAAAAATTAAAAATTAAAAATTAAAAATTAAAAATTAAAAATTAAAAATAAAAAATTAAAAATTAAAAATTAAAAATTAAAAATTTAAAATGAAAAATTAAAAATTAAAAATTAAAAATTAAAAATTAAAAATTAAAAATTAAAAATTAAAAATTAAAAATTAAAAATTAAAAATTAAAAATAAAAAATAAAAATTAAAACTTAAAAATTAAAAATTAAAAATTAAAAATTAAAAATTAAAAATTAAAAATTAAAAATTAAAATTTAAAATTAAAAATTAAAAATTAAAAATTAAAAATTAAAAATTAAAAATTAAAAATTAAAAATTAAAAATTAAAAATTAAAAATTAAAAATTAAAAATTAAAAATTAAAAATTAAAAATTAAAAATTATAAATTAAAAATTAAAAATTAAAAATTAAATATTAAAAATTAAAAATTAAAAATTAAAAATTAAAAATTAAAAATTAAAAATTAAAAATTAAAAATTAAAAATTAAAAATTAAAAATTAAAAATTAAAAATTAAAAATTAAAAATTAAAAATTAAAAATTAAAAATTAAAAATTAAAAATTAAAAATTAATAATTAAAAATGAAAAATTAAAAATTAAAAATTTAAAATGAAAAATTTTAAATTAAAAATTAAACATTAAGAATTAAGAATTAAAAATTAAAAATTAAAAATTAAAAATTAAAAATTAAAAATTAAAAATTAAAAATTAAAAATTAAAAATTAAAAATTAAAATTAAAATTAAAATTAAAAATTAAAAATTAAAAATTAAAAATTAAAAATTAAAAATTAAAAATTAAAAATTAAAAGTTAAAAATTAAAGATTAAAAATAAAAAATTAAAAATTAAAAATTAAAAATTAAAAATTAAAAATTAAAAATTAAAAACTAAAAATTAAAAATTAAAAATTAAAAATTAAAAATTAAAAATTAAAAATTAAAAATTAAAAATTGAAAATTAAAAATTAAAAATTAAAAATTAAAAATTAAAAATTAAAAATTAAGAATTAAAAATTAAAAATTAAAAATTAAAAATTAAAAATTAAAAATTTAAAATTAAAAATTAAAAATTAAAAATTAAAAATTAAAAATTAAAAATTAAAAATTAAAAATTAAAAATTAAAAATTAAAAATTAAAAATTAAAAATTAAAAATTAAAAATTAAAAATTAAAATTTAAAAATTAAAAATTAAAAATTAAAAATTAAAAATTAAAAATTAAAAATTAAAAACTAAAAATTAAAATTAAAATTAAAATTAAAAATTAAAAATTAAAAATTAAAAATTAAAAATTAAAAATTAAAAATTAAAAATTAAAGATTAAAAATTAAAAATTAATAATTAAAAATTAAAAATTAAAAATTAAAAATTAAAGATTAAAAATTAAAAATTAAAAATCAAAAATTAAAAATTAAAAATTAAAAATTAAAAATTAAAAATTAAAAATTAAAAATTAAAAATTAAAAATTAAAAATTAAAAATTAAAAATTAAAAATTAAAAATTGAAAATTAAAAATTAAAAATTAAAAATTAAAAATAAAAAATTAAAAATTAAAAATTAAAAATTAAAAATTAAAAATGAAAAATTAAAAATTAAAAATTAAAAAATAAAAATTAAAAATTAAAAATTAAAAAATAAAAATTAAAAAAATTAAAAATTAAAAATTAAAAATTAAAAATTAAAAATTAAAAATTAAAAATTGAAAAATTAAAAATTAAAAATTAAAAATTAAGAAT
>CAVMKG010000316.1:0-2500 GCA_963682025.1 Cordilura impudica | reverse complement strand
AATTAAAAATTAAAAATTAAAAATTAAAATTAAAAATTAAAAATTAAAAATTAAAAATTAAAAAATTAAAATAAAAAATTAAAAATTAAAAATTAAAAATTAAAAATTAAAAATTAAAAATTAAAAAATTAAAATTAAAAACTTAAAAATTAAAAATTAAAAATTAAAAATTAAAAATTAAAAATTAAAAATTAAAAATTAAAAATTAAAAATTAAAAATTAAAAATTAAAAAATTAAAAATTAAAAATTAAAAATTAAAAATTAAAAATTAAAAATTAAAATTAAAAATTAAAAATTAAAAATTATAAAATTAAAAATTAAAAATTAAAAATTAAAAATTAAAATTTAAAAATTAAAATTAAAATTTAAAAATTAAAAATTAAAAAAATTAAAAATTAAAAATTAAAAATTAAAAAATTAAAAATTAAAAATTAAAAATTAAAAATTAAAATTTAAAAATTAAAAATTAAAAATTAAAAATTAAAAATAAAAATTAAAAATTAAAAAATTAAAAATTAAAAATTAAAAATTAAAAATTAAAAATTAAAAATTAAAAATTTAAAAATTAAAAATTAAAAATTAAAAATTAAAAATTAAAAATTAAAAAATTAAATATTAAAATTAAAAATTAAAAATTAAAATTAAAAATTAAAAATTAAAAATTAAAAATTAAAAATTAAAAATTAAAAATTAAAAATTAAAAATTAAAAATTAAAAATTAAAAATTAAAAATTAAAAATTAAAAATTAAAAATTAAAAATTAAAAATTAAAAATTAAAAATTAAAAATTAAAAATTAAAAATTAAAAATTAAAAATTAAAAATTAAAAATTAAAAATTAAAAATTAAAAATTAAAAATTTAAAATTAAAAATTTAAAAATTAAAAATTAAAAATTAAAAATTAAAAATTAAAAATTAAAAATTAAAAAATTAAAAATTAAAAATTGAAAATTAAAAATTAAAAATTAAAAATTAAAAATTAAAAATTAAAAATTAATAATTAAAAATGAAAAATTAAAAATTAAAATTTAAAATGAAAAATTAAAATTAAACATTAAGAATTAAGAATTAAAAATTAAAAATTAAAAATTAAAAATTAAAAATTAAAAATTAAAAATTAAAAATTAAAATTAAAATTAAAATTAAAATTAAAAATTAAAAATTAAAAATTAAAGATTAAAAATTAAAAATTAATAATTAAAAATTAAAAATTAAAAATTAAAAATTAAAAATTAAAGATTAAAAATTAAAAATTAAAAATCAAAAATTAAAAATTAAAAATTAAAAATTAAAAATTAAAAATTAAAAATTAAAAATTAAAAATTAAAAATTAAAAATTAAAAATTAAAAATTAAAAATTAAAAATTAAAAATTGAAAATTAAAAATTAAAAATTAAAAATTAAAAATTAAGAATTAAAAACTAAAAAATTAAAAATTAAAAATTTAAAAATAAAAATTAAAAATTAAAAATTAAAAATGAAAAATTAAAAGTTAAAAATTAAAAATTAAAAATTAAAAATTAAAAATTAAAAATTAAAAATTAAAAATTAAAAATTAAAAATTAAAAATTAAAAATTAAAAATTAAAAATTAGAAATTAAAAATTAAAAATTAAAAATTAAAAATTAAAAATTAAAAATTAAAAATTAAAAATTAAAAATTAAAAATTAAAAATTAAAAATTAAAAATTTAAAATTAAAAATTAAAAATTAAAAATTAAGAATTAAAATTAAAAATTAAAAATTAAAAATTAAAAATTAAAAATTAAAAATTTAAAATGAAAAATTAAAAATTAAAAATTAAACATTAAGAATTAAGAATTAAAAAATTAAAAATTAAAAATTAAAAATTAAAAATTAAAAATTAAAAATTAAAATTTAAAAATTAAAAATTAAAAATTAAAAATTAAGAATTAAAAATTAAAAATTAAAAATTAAAAATTAAAAATTAAAAATTTAAAATTTAAAATTTAAATTAAAAATTAAAAATTAAAAATTAAAAATTAAAAATTAAAATTAAAAATTAAAAATTAAAAATTAAAAATTAAAAATTAAAAATTAAAAATTAAAAATTAAAAATTAAAAATTAAAAATTAAAAATTAAAAATTAAAAATTATAAATTAAAAATTAAAAATTAAAAATTAAAAATTAAAAATTAACAATTAAAAATTAAAAATTAAAAATTAAAAATTAAAAATTAAAAATTAAAAATTAAAAATTAAAAATTAAAAATTAAAAATTAAAAATTAAAAATTAAAAATTAATAATTAAAAATGAAATATTAAAAATTAAAAAATTTAAAATGAAAAATTAAAAATTAAACATTAAGAATTAAGAATTAAAAATTAAAAATTAAAAATTAAAAATTAAAAATTAAAAATTAAAAATTAAAAATTAAATAAAAAATTAAAATTAAAATTAAAATTAAAAATTAAAAATTAAAGATTAAAAATTAAAAATTAATAATTAAAAATTAAAAATTAAAAATTAAAAATTAAA
>CAVMKG010000315.1:0-28927 GCA_963682025.1 Cordilura impudica | reverse complement strand
AAATCAAAAAATTTTTGATTTTTTTTTTTTTTAAAAAGGCCCTTTTTTGCCCAAAAGAAAGCTTAGGTTTTTTTCCTTTAAGAGCCTTATGGTCGCTTAGTGGGATGCGAGTGGGATATCTATCAAAATAACTATTTTGTAACTCAAGACAACGGTTTTTTCAATTTTTGGCTACGAACTATTTTGAATTTTTGCTTATTTATGTGTAACTGATTCTAATCAGAGTTCAGAAAAAAACACACACTGAATAAAAAACTCGTACATATATGTAAACAAACATAACTTAGACCAACACACACATATTTTTATTTTCATATCAATTATGTTTGTTTTTAAATTTTCTTCGGTGCCCAACACAACCATGACTGTGTTCGTTTTAATATTTCGTTATTTACACGAACATTTTTGTATCACGTACTTTTTGTTTCAATCACACATAAAGCACACATTTTTGAGTATTGCTTTATTTGAAGTTCATGTTCTGGTACGTGTACTGAAAAAAAAAAACAAAACATGTACAATAAACAGGTTCGAGTTTAGTTATATTTTAAGTCGTATATGTTCTGTTTTTTCTTACTACACGAGCCACAACACGACTTAAAATATAACTGAACTCGAACCTGTTTATTGTACATGTTCTGTTTTTTTTTTCAATACACGTACCAGAATATGAACTTCAAATAACGCAACACTCAAAAATGTGTGCTTTATGTGTGATTGAAACAAAAAGTACGTGAATACCCTGTTTTTCACCCAGCTTATTTTCGCCTTCATTTGCTGTTTTTTTTTTTTTTTTGTTGCCAATCTTGGCGTTACTACGTTTAGCTGTTTATTTCGGTGCTGGTTTCTATTTGGGCTTTGGAAAGAAGTCGCATTGAGTGGTGGCAGAAAACTTGGGTCTTCCATTGACAATCGGTATAAAAGCAGGGTATTAAGCGGTACCATCGATTGTTACCGCAGCATCGAATCTACTCTTCAGTGTTTTCAATGTTTCCTCATGATCCTCTTTGCTACTAAAAACTATTTTAGTTTATTTACAATAATTCTTTGCCCAATGGAATAAAGCAGTTGCATCTAAGATGCGATATTGATGAGAGCACTGGAGGCTATACTTCGCTGCATTTCTTTTGAGGCTTGCTCCAATATCATCACATGCTTGTTTACCATGAGTAGTACGATGAAAATGCAGGCATTCCAAAAACTTTTTTAAGAGCTATAAGATTTGCGAAGCTACTTTTGTTTTTAAAATGTTGACGAGCTCCGTCCGAAACGTAGTATAGCATCTCTACTGTAAAATTATATTTTAGATCTTTTAGTATTATCTTCTGGTACTCATAAACTGCAACGGGATCATGTTTTAAATGGTGGCATATGATTGCCATACTTTTTTGTAAATACCTATTGTGAATATAGTTGGTTGGTCATTATTGAAGTGGAATGCTTGTGTGGTATCCTAAAGAACATGTTTATAGTTTTCTGCGAAATCATATGAAATAACGAATTCACCAGACTTCAAATGTGTCTTCAAATCCTTGAAGAATGAGCGTTGCTCCTTGACTAAAAAGGCATGTGTTCTCAAGTTCTGCAATTCTGTACACATTTCTTCCACAAAACTATACACAGTTAAAATTATTGTTTTCAAAGTGCATTTGTCAGTCTGAACCCAAGATTTAAATTTGACGTCCACTATGTATTCCCCGTCAAAAGAGTTGATTAAATTCTCTTTGATGAATGTGGTTTCCGGGCAATTTGAACATTCACCTAAGTGGCAAGAAGTTGTTGCATTAGGACATATAGTCAATTTAAGGCAATCGCGGTAATCGTTTAAATATTCTGGCTAATCATGTGTTAAGCATTTTAAATTGATTTCCTCCAACATCAGTTTAAACAACAGCTGAAGCCAGTAGTGCCAAAAAAATTGTCAAAAACAGCAATCAAAGGCGATAGATAGCTAAGCTAGATGAAAGACTGGGTATTTAAAAATTAACAAAACTTAAATAATTTATCAGCTACAATAAATTAATTAAAAAAATAGTTATGTTATAAATGGATTTAATGTGATTAAGATTAAATTTTATTAAATTATTTATTTATTATTTTTATTACTATTATTATTATATATAAAATTTATTTAATACGATTTTCGAATTCATCATAGAAAAAAATAATTGCGGCTTTGTTGTTGCCTAGTGTAATTAAATAATTTTAAATTAGTCAATGAACTGCTAAAAAGTAATAGAAATCTTATAGACTAAAATCTTCAATTAGCCCCTTTGCAAAGTTACTGAAAGTTTAGTGAAAATCAATTTTTGAGCTATAGTTTGACCGTAATTACCGGGAACTTGTGGTCATATCATAGCTCAACATTTTGTTCTCAAAGTCTCATCACAATCTGCTGAATTTAACCTTTCTTACTCAAAGATATATTTCAGTAAGAACTGATTCTGCCAAAGTTATTAAATATTTTTATTAAAACAAAACATCATGTACTTAAAGTTGTTTTAAATGACCATTTAAAAATTGGGAAGAGAATGTAAAAATAAAATATTACAAATTTAAAATCATATTATTTATTATTTTTCCATAACGCAGGACCTTCTTAAAAAAATTAAAAAAAAAATGACAAACAAGCTATTTCCCAGCGGCTGTTTGCTATGTCAACAAAACTTCTATAAAATGAAAATTATTTTTAAAAAGGTCATCTGTCACTCTCATTTCTCTCGCTGTATAGAGAAGGCCTATAAAAGCATATACTTTTTATTTTTATATTTGGAAATAGTTTTTTTTTATAAAAAAATAATATACAGGAAATACACCTAGGTCTTTGTTTACAAAGAATATAATAACTCTATTTGTCAAAGGGCTACATCTTTTCTTCAACTTAAAATAGAGAGTTTCTGAAGAGTACTCCTATATCACATTGAAAATAAAAAAAAATAATTAACCCTCAAATCTTATACAGATATAGGGGGTAAAAAGTTACCAAAAATGGCCTTTTCGCCATTTTACAGATAATGCAACTATATATAACTTACATCATATGGAAGCTATATATGAAAGTTCTATACAGTAGTACTGTAGGCATTCATTATCATGCTTAAATGCTCGTGTTATTGAGAAAGTTTTGAATTACGGTGCATATAAATTTTTAATCACAGCTCACATATGAATATCAATACAATATTCTAATGAGGATATAATTCATTGTTTTCTAAAATAATTGTTCTTGCTGAAAAAAATAAATAATGAATATTATATGGAAGCAAGCACTCATCAGTACCGGGGTTTTATGAAAACTTAAAATACACCAGAGACTTAAAAACAGTTTCCGTAGCAGTGAACAGAATACTAGATAGCGATGCAACTTTTCTTGAATACAGGTATTTGAAATAGAATTTCAGCAAACATATTGGCAACATCAAGATATTCAGAGGATGAATTACACTGGTTTAGTTTAGTTTATTTATTTATGATTTCCCATACAACAAGATTTATAATCTTACTAACTGGACCCGGCAAACGTCGTTTTGCCTTTAATGAATTTTTTATTTTAGTTAGAATCTGTATATACCTATATAAAAAACGTTTGTGCATTTGTTAATATTAACTGAAAACTGTTAAAGAAAAACCATGTTTTATTTATGCAAATTAAAATAAATATCTATTGTAGCGTACATATAAGAATGACCAATATATTTCTATTATTGTAATTCTAAAAAGAATGAACAATATTTCTAGTTTCATTATTCTGGCAGTAATGAATAAATTTACTGGTTTTCCGACACGGGAACATGCCACAAATAGTTGCTCGTGTGAAAAACAACTCTTTTTGAGATCCAAACCACATATTTGCAATGATTGTTCTTGAGATTTATTAATGGTCATGGCAAAGCCCAATCTGATCGGAAATTGCAATCTTTTGAATACTATCGGTGTGTCGGCAGGAATCATAGAAATTCTAGGCAGCAAAACATGTTCTCCTTTAAATTTTCCTTTGAGAATTGTGGCTCAGTAACATTGGATATTATTATCTCAACAATTAACCTGGTTCCATTAAATAGTCTCGGAACGTTGAGGTTACGTAGCAAAATTATTGGAGAAACCAACTTTTAATATTAATAAATGTGGCGGTAGACCGGACTTCAAAAATTCAGTTGGATAATTGACTGCTTCATTTTCTTCAACAACACTATCCATAGATTTGAAAGAAAACGTTTCGGAATCAATCATGTGCTGAATAATAACATTATCGACATCGACATTTGTGCAGCTAAAATAGCTCTTTCGCTTAACCAATCATGGTTACGATATTGATTTTGAATGTCGGCGAATACATTTTCAATTAATTCATAGCGTGACGATATAAATTGACAAAAATCTTGTGGATATTTAATAGTTTGACTGGTTGGGTTAATATTGCTTTTACCATTACCAAGATCAAGTAGTTGTTTTGAAAATGGGTCAGGCGTTGGATCATTTTGTAAGCATGCTCTCATGTTTGTTGTTAATTATATAGTTTGAACGCTACTCCATAATGTTAATTATTTTCAGCAGGTATTTATTTCGTCAGCATAGGTTGATTTTCGTATGACTGGCAATGTTTGACGAAAATATCCAGATAATAAAATGAGAGGTCCACCAAAAAGTCTTTGATTGCCTTTCATATCTTTTAAAGTTCTACGTAATGCTTCTAAGGAATGGTACATTCATCCATGGTACATTCATCCCAAATAATAATACTGCATCTTTGCAGAACTTTTGCCATACCGGATTGTTTTTTGATATTACATACATACGGCATTCTCATTCGTTTGTACGTTTAACGTTGATTTGAGTGCTGAATGAGCTCTACGACCACCATGCAATAATGTTGCGGCTATTCCGGACGAAGCAATAGCCAATGCAATTTTTCCTTACTTCTTGGTTAGAATATTTATACATAAAAACATTTGTGAATTTTGTAACTTATAAAATTTAAATAAATTTGACAACTCATTATTTTTCGAACGCCAGCGCCATCTACCGGGTCCAACAAAAAATTTTTGGCATCCTCTAACTTACATGTATGTATATTTTTAGTTTCAGTAAAATCGCACTGTAAATAAGAATATTCGAAATAACTTTACCCCAGCGCCACCTATCGGGTCCATTTATACATGCAAAAATTTCTTATGACGAAACATACACATATTCTGAATTGCAGTCAAATCACTTTCAAAATAAGAATTTTGTTTATAACTTGACCCCAACGCCAGCTAGAGGGTTAGGACTAAGAAAAACAAGGAAGAGTTCGAACCGAACCTATGGTGCAAATTTTAGCTCGACAGCTCTTATGGTTCCGGAGATCATTCGTTTCAAACAAATGCACCAACGTTTTTATCTATAATATTAATAGGTTAGGCGATTTTTTGTTACCGATGTAAGTTTCCCAGTTTTACCCCGATTTTTCAGTTGAAAGATATTTCTTTTTAGCTGTTACCCAGATTTACAGATTCTCATTGTCTGGAATATTTTTGTGGAGTTATGATCGTTTAAAGTTTCTACTAACACAAACATAAAATTATACAACGCTTTGTTTGTGTGTATTAAATTTGTTAATGTGTTTGTTTCAAGGTTCAGAAAATACACACATGAAACACACAATGTTCTGTTCAAAAGCAGCCAACACATATCTTTATTTTCATATCAATTATGTGCGTTTCTAAATTTTCTACGGTGCCCAACACAACCATGACTGTGTTCGTTTTAATATTTCGTTATTTACACGAACATTTTTGTATCACATACTTTTTGTTTCAATCACACATAAAGCACACATTTTTTAAGTGTTGCTTTATTTGAAGTTCATGTTCTGGTACGTGTACTGAAAAAAAAAACACAGAACATGCACAATAAACAGGTTCGAGTTCAGTTATATTTTAAGTCGTGTTGTGGCTCGTGTAGTGAGAAAAAACAGAACATGTACAATAAACAGGTTCGAGTTCAGTTATATTTTAAACACGACTTAAAATATAACTGAACACGACTTAAAATATAACTGAACTCGAACCTGTTTATTGTACATTTTCTCTCTTTTCTTAGTAACGAGCCAGAACATGACTTAAAATATAACTGAACTCGAACCTGTTTATTGTACATGTTCTGTTTTTTTTTCAGTACACGTACCAGAACACGAACTTCAAACAAAGCAACACTCGAATCTGTGTGGTTTATGTGTGATCGAAACAAAAAGTATGTGATACAAAAATGTTCGTGTAAATAACGAAATATTAAAACGAACACAGTCATGGTTGTGTTGGGCACCGAAGAAAATATGTGTGTGTTGGTCTAAGTTATGTTTGTTTACATATATGTACGAGTTTTTCATTCAGTGTGTGCTTTTTTCTGAACTCTGGTTTGTTTTAATGTGTTGAGTGTGTTTTCTTCATTTAAAATGAGTTGAATTGTGAAGCATACCTTTAGTCTTTATTAAATGAAAAATTTAAATTTCCTAGAATTTGCACTTGAATTTCGAGTGCTGGAATCTGCTAGTATATATAGATAGATAATTAAAGTACATTGAATTGAAATAGAAAATTTGAACAAATTGGTTTTAAAAAAATAAATGTAAATATAAAAATATTAAATAATTTTAAAACAAATTATAACCAAAAATGTTAACATATTTTTTGTCCGGTTTTGTATACCAATTCCGAAGAGCACATATTTTTTATAGACCATCAAGTTTTGGAGTGATTCGGATTTTTGTGTGCACTGTTAACGCTTTGCCAATATGTAATCTGTTATTTTAATTGTGTCTTTTGAAGTGAGCATCGTGTTTGAATTTCTTTCTGTGAATAATCACCTAAAATTTTTATAAAAAATGCCTCAAGCATGCACAAGTAGTGCTAATACATATTTTTAAATATGCGGAGAGTTTACTCTATCCTGGCAAAAGAAAACAATGACTTCCCTAGAGAAAAGGCATAACAACTGAATTTTGAGTTCAAAGTGGGTGACGAATTTGAACCTTGGGCACCTAGGTTCTCAGAGGATGGATAAAAGGATCACGAAAATCAATGCTCTGTGCGATCCCGATGATTTGAGAAAGTCAAGGATCATATCAGTGATAACTGTTTTGGCCCAAACAGTATATCTGGAGTTACAAAAAATAAAAAGGAACATGCCGAGTATACTAGCATCGAGCCGGCTACGCAGCCAGTGTCCCATTGAGAAACTTTACCGGTGAACCCACCACCGAAAATGGCATTAGAAACTTCATCAGATGATAGCTACTATACCCCAAAATGTGACACGGAATTTAAGGAGCCTTAAACTTCTACAGAACCTCATTTCATAACCCAAAGTGATTTCAGCGATTTCGTTCGTGATTCAAATTTGTCTATGGTCCAATAAGAACTTCTTGGTTCACGTTTGCAATTGTGGAGTCTGCTATGCAATGATACTTATATAACTCATCTCAGCAACCGGCAGATGCTCTTACTCCTCTTTACCAAATGGATGTGTTCAACGTCCTTGGAATAAAACGTAATGTATCTAAGTGGAGCTTTTCATCGCTTCTTCTAATTACTTCGCAACGGTAACTCTCAACCATCTATTCTTCTTGGTCATGCGGCCAGTATGAAAGAGAACAATGAAAACCATAAGTTGCTTGTATCAAAGATTGAATAAAACAGTAATTGGGATTTTTCTGGGAATGCAAGGACGTTACAAGAAATATTGTTGCTTCTTATGTGAGTGGGATAACAGGGACTGGAAAAATCACTACAAAGTAAAGGAATGGCCAACAAGATATAGTCTAAATCTAGGAGTTAATATGCCACCTCTACATATTAAGTTGGATCTGATGAAAAATTTTGTTAAGGCTCTGGAAAGAGATGGTGATGGCTTAAAGTACTTGAAGGAATAGTTTTGGAGGACAAGCGATGCTTAAATAAAAGAGTGAATATTTTTAGGACCGCAAATAAGAGCGATTTTGGAAGATCAACAGTTTCCTCGGTGTTAAAACCCATAGAACTAACTTTATGATTAGCTTTATAAGTATGTCGTAGAAGATTTCTTAGGAAACAAAAAACACGAAGACTATGTCAAGATTGCCACTAATGTAGTTACTGCCTGTATAAACACAGACGGCAACATATCTCTTAAAATTCTTTTTTGCATTCTCATTTGAATTTTTTGCCCGGAAAACTTGGGTAGCATAAGTGACGAGCATGGTGAGCGTTTTCATCAAGATGTAGCCAATATCAAAAAATGGTGTCAAGGGAAATGAAGTCCGTCAATGCTTGCAGATTACTGCTAGAAACTGCAAGCAGATTGCACAGATGTATACGAATTAAAAATACACAATTTATATATTTAAAGATTGCTAAGAATTAACTTCAGTACTAAGCTACTAGGGATTTTGGGTAACTTAAGATAGTATAGTATATAAGCTAGCTGCACAAAAGATCAAATTGGTCGCAGTGCGTATAGCCTTCCTTATCTTATCTTATAGTTTATAAGCTCACAAATGAACATGTAAGAAAATTATAGTCAGTCTAGACTGACTATACAATACACTATATGATGCATTTAGAGACCCCAACTCTTAGGTCCAACTAATTAGATAGAAAATATAAACATAAACCAAATTTGAGTGGCATTTTTATTAATTTTTTTGCCTTCGGATATGAAAAAATTGATATCGGATGCTATATTTATATGGGGACTAGGTCTAAAAATTGGTCGATACTGATCAAATATGTTTTTTTTGAAAATATGTGCATTATTTTTGTTTTTGATAGATTTAAGTGAAGATCGGGAATCCGATTCATATGGGGGCAATGACGAAGAATTGTCCGATAGGGTTTATTTTTGGACTATTGATAAATGGATGTAATAAACATACACAAACCCAATTTGACCGATATCTATATGATAATTTGGATAATATGGCAATTTGAGTCGATTCCATAGGAGTAATTTGTATGGGGACTAGGCAAGAACATTAACGGGTTTTGACTAATTTGTCGTAAGGTCGATGGAAGCTTATATACTAAATGTTCAAAATATATTCATATTTGAGACCTGTAGTTAGATTACAAGGATTACATAGACAGACGGAAGGACAGACTGGCATCGCTAAACCGACTCAGAAATTAATTCTGAGTCCATCGGTATAATAAAAGAAGGGTCTAGGTCAAATATTTTTGGTAGTTACAAACATCTGCACAAAGTCATTATAACCTGACCACATAGTGGTACAGGTTATAGGAAACTATAAGCACGACACTAAATTTGTATGATTTTAACTATTAGAAATACAGGCTTCTTGAACATATTCAGCTATTTATTTAAATTTTTTGACCAGTGCTATCATTGCAAAACATAGTGGACGGGAAGGGCGATCTCGTTTAACACGTATAAAGTCAAACAAGTATTATTCATTAAGTTAAAACTAGCATATTACAGCCCTCGAGTGCAAATTCTAGGAAATTTTATTTTTTCATTAAACAAAGACCCTAAAGGCATGCTAATCAATTATAGCGAATTCATAAACCAACGCAAAAAACAAACTCATTTTTATTACAAACACATTAAAAAATTTAATAAACACACACATAGCATTGTACAATTTTATGTATGTGTTAGTAGCAGCTTTAAATTCAATTTACACAAAGTAAAGGAAAAAATTTTAAAATCTGTAAATCTGCAAAACAGCTAAAAAGAAATAGCTTTCAAATAATATACGTTTGGTCAAAATCGGGATAAAACGGTAGAACAAAACATTGGTCACAAAAAATCACCTAGCCTATTAATATTATAGTTATAATTAGAGAGGTTGGTAGAATATATAGTAGATTATAAAGTTGAACGAGATTTTACATATTTATAAAAAAAGCATAATTTTCTGTCCTTCAGCCTCAAAAAATCATTCGAATTCCAACGATGACCAATGTGTTCAAAGTTCAAATGGAAAATATGAATGAATTTGGAAAAACAATCGCTTAAAATATTATAAAATTTTATAAAAAGCAAGTCCATGGTAGAAGCGATAAGGAGCTGATTATCATCCAAAAATGACCAGCCAATAATAATAAATTAAAATTCTATATTTTTGCTCAAAAATACAGAAAATAATTTTTTCTTTATATTATAGCTAATCAAAAATTTACTTTTCGAAGGAGTTCTAAAGAATGAACCCCCATAAATTATTTGAAGAGGAATTTTTGCGCTTTTCATAAGGCATAGAAATACTTAGTTTGTTTCTAATTTTTCTCAGCTCTTATATAGCTGTAACCAGATACTCTTCTCTACACCCATTGTAGCGAATTAAAAAACTGGAAATACATTTCGTAGAAAACTATTTTATATATTTTTGGCGATTTTTGTTTTTGCGATTTTAAATTTTGGTAATTTTTGCCTTTGGCGATTGTTGCTTTTTTGCGAATTTTGATTTTTTGATTTTTGTTTTTTGCGTGTTTGGCTTTTTTGCGTTTTTCGATTTTGGCTATTTTTGTTATTCGCGACTTTCGGTTTTGGCGATTTCCGATTTTGGCCTGTTTTTTTTTGCGATTTTTATTATTCGCGATTTTCGGTTTTGGCAATTTTTAATATAGGCGATTTTTGTTTTTGCGATTTTAAATTTTGGTAATTTTGCCTTTGGCAATTATTATTTTTTTGCGATTTTTGATTTTGGCGATTTTTGTTTTTTGCATGTTTGGATTTTTGGCGTTTTTCGATTTTTTATTCGCGACTATTTTTGTTATTCGCGATTTTTCGGTTTTGGCGATTTTTGACTTTGACGATTTTTTTTTTTTTTTTTTTTTGGTATTTTGGATTTTAGTCATTTTTGATTTTGGCGATTTTTAGCTTCATCGATTTTTGTTTTTTGCCATTTTTGATATTGGCGATTTTTGATTTTGGTGATTTTTGTTGTTCGGTATTTTCTGCCCATATTTTGCATATATTCTGCCCATATTGGTAATTAATGTACTTGTCAAAAGTTTCAAGACTGTCATGTTCATAGTACTTCATATTTTTTTTTTGTATAGGAGGTGCCACGCCCATTGGTCCGATACCGCACATTTTTTAGACTACTACTCACATTAATAACTTAAAAACTCACACAAAGTTCCAAGGCTTTTGAAACTACAGTACTCCAGATATATGACATTAAGTATTTACTTTGTATAGGTGGCATCACGACCACTGATTTGATCCCGTCCAATACAGCCTATTTTTTAATTTTCATTTAAATGTTTCCTTGTTAATCGAGCCAAAGGTGTATATTCGATTTATATTTTTTGTTTGTTTTTTTTTCCTTCTTATAACTTTGTTTAATACATTTTTATTGTTGTGAATTTGCTGTGTAACAAAAATCATATGACAGCTTGTCAAGAACAGTAAATGTCACATTGTTAGTATCGAGCAAAAATAACACACTATAAATTAAACAATTTTTCGCCTACAGTCGATTATATAAAAAAAAAAAAAAATAAAGAATAATCCTTTTTAGCAATTGTTTTTTTTTTTTTCTTTTTTTTTGTATTGTTAAAACCAGCACACTCCGAGTGCTGAATTTAATTAATTTAGTATTTTGTCTAAAGTTCTATTCTTTCTGGCTGGACAAGCAGATGATATTGTTTAAATTTTTTCATTTATCTGACGTTTTCACAATTTTTTTTCTGTCCATTGATCATTATGTTACATTTAATTAAGTTTTGTGACGATTTTTTTTTTGTTTGTGGCATAAAAAAATGTTTGCTTTTTTATTTCTAATTTAACGCTTTTATGATAATGTGTATTTTGCATTTTTGTTTTCTTTTTTTTTGTAGCAGTGCTTTGTGATTATAATCAAATTCTGCTTTATTCATTTTGTATGGTCAGTTTTTGCCTGTTTTTATACAACTCTTTTGGAAAAAAAAATCATAGAGTTTTTCCGCATTTTAATTTGGACTTTTTTTCTCTCTTCTATCAATTAGTTAATATGTATGTGTGGAGAAATAAATTTGCATGTTCGTGTAATGTATCCTTTTGTATGTATTTTCCTTATTTCGTGCTGCCTAGATAATCAATGTGCATTAATCAACTGAAGACTAATTAAAATGTACATTGATGATAATGATAATGTTGCTGCTGTCGATGTCGTTACTGCTTGTTATTGATGCAACTGATGCCGCTTTTACTTAAGCTCTTTTCATTAACGCAGCCACACAAAATGTGCTGTATAGAAAATTAAATCCAATAGTTTTCTTGATCTGATGTTTCTTTTCAGTTAATATTTAAGAAAATTAAAAGTTGAATGTTGAAAATGGAAAATTTTACGAAGATAAGTTAAAGTTAGATCTGAATTGCCAAATCAAATATTTGTAGGGAGTTTATATTAGAAAAGTGATCATAAAGGAAATAATTGCTATTGGTAATGTCACGACATATCAAGCTCCCATTTTAGGGACCTAAATGCTAGTTCTTATGTTATGAACCCTTTCATGCCCAATGTTACAATTACGAATTCCGACTTTGAATTGTGACAATTTTTTTTGTTATTCACTCGAAGTAATCTGCATTTTTGTTGATCGTAATTCGTACTATTCAAATTAAAAAGCTTCCCGAACCGAAGTAAAAATTAGTAAACTGGGCAATAGGAATGTGTGCTATTGGTATTGTCATAATATATCAGAAACCCTTATCAGTACATCACAATGGATGCTACTTATATGAAATTTTAGATATTATGAACCCTTTCATATCCACTGTAGCGTATAAGTTTTGCGATTTTGTACCAGTATAACATTTTTCTTATTTACGCGAACTAATCTATCCCTCCTCTTTTTATTCATGTACCTTAGTATAGAGTTGATATTCGCCGCGAAGCTATTAGAGGAAATGTATAGAAAATGTCCGCCAGTATGTGGTAAGGTATAATGAGTTTCTACTGATGTTTGTAACTACCAAAAATATTTGACCTAGACCCACCTTTTACTATACCGATTGATTTAGGAACACTTTCTGAGTTAATTTACCGATGTCCGTCCTTCAGTCCGTTTGTCTGTGTGTCCATGTAAAGCTTGTAACCAATCTACAGATCGCAAATATGAATATATTTTGATGAAATTTGGTATAGAAGTTTCTATCTGCCATAGGTTGAACGCTATTGATATTGGTGAAAATCGGTTAATGTTCAGATATAGTCCGCATACAACTGACTCGACTTAAATTATATTTATCCACATTATCATATCGGCAAGGCCACGAAAAAGGAAACCACAATTTTTTTTTTTCTGTCACAAAGCCCAAATTTTTTTTTTACATTTCAAATGTCAGATATGTATAGAATATGGCAGCACTGTATGCCAGTGCAAAATTTTTGTGTCTGCTTTGACATTTAATATTCTTTTCATAAGTCGCACGTGCAAGGCGTAGTTGGAAAATATACCAATGTCGCCGAGAAAGGTAAATTTTGTTGTTATTTTTTTGTACTTTAGGCAGATGATTACTGTTTTTGGATAGAATATAAATCAAACTATTGATTAGCAAGCAAATTTGGCTTTTGGACCAATTACGGCTTAAAGTAATCAGCTGCATATAAATGGTGCCGATACTGACAAATTTTTATAAAATGTTTTTTTATGCATTAACTAATTAGAAAAGAGGTTGGATGAGCTGATTTTTTTTTTTTTTTTTTTTTGAATATTTTTGAAGTACTTTTATAATCAATGCTTAAATGAAGCCTTATTTGCATATAGCAGGGAATTTTTGCAAAAAGAGATTGCGTGACGTTACTGACGGAATTTTTTTATTTATTTTTTTTTTACTTTTTTGCTTAATAATTTGGTATTTAATTGCTAGACTCCGATTGCACAAGGAGACAAGCGTTATGTTGAAAAGCTAAAAGAAAGCAACAAATACGACGAGTACAAAAAAAAAAAGGCCGAAGCAATGAAAGAATTGAGGGCTAACAGAAAAGAGATAGAAAAACTAATGCCAATAAGTGAATTGGAAAAGGCTATTTCTATGCGCCGTGCTGCTGGCCGCGATAGAAGCAATCAGCTAAAGACAACCAAATTGAGACGAATCCAAGCTGCAGCCTTAACGAAATCGTTCAGAGAAAAAGCTGTGAAAACGGTATCGCGTGCTTTTCCGGCTTCACCATGCAAGAAAACAGCAGTATTGACGCACATTGTTGCGAATTTGGACGAAGTTGAAAAACAAAATGTAGTCAGTGTTGTAACAAAAGCTAAGCCCAACAACCAACCAGTCGCCAGTCAGCTTCCAAAGGAAATTGGAAATTTTTTCGAACGCGACGATATCTCCCAAGTTTCGCCAATAACATGTAAATAAATATAAATGCGCTGAAACAGGGGAAAAATGTTGATTCCAACTAGACACATGACGCTTTCTATTAGGGAAGCGTTTGCATTATTCACCGAGGACAGAAATAAAAACAAGTATGAGACATGCGTTTAGAGACCCTTTCTCATAGGCCCAACTAACTGGATATAGAAAATAAGCATAAACCAAGTTTGAGTGGGATTTTTATTAATTTTTTTGGCTGCAGATATGAAAAAGTTCATATCGGATGCTAGGGACTAGGCCCAAAAATGGACCGATCCTGACCATGTTTGGTAAAGTCTCTTGTATTTTGTAAAAATATATACAAACAAAATTTGAAAGGAATCCGTGCAATATTTTTGTTCTTTGATAGATTTAAGTGAAGTTCGGGAAGCAGCTCTATATGGGGCCTATGACTAAGAGTTGTCCCTTAGGGATTATTTTTGGACTACTGATTAGTGGATGTAATATACACATACAAACCCAATTTGACTAAGATTTATATGATAATTTGGATCTTATGGCAATTTAAGTCGATTTCGTAGGGGTCATTTGTATGGGGGCTAGGTCTGACCACGGACCGATTCTCACCGATTTCAATAGCGCTCATTCTATGACCGATGAAAGCTTATATACCAAATTTCATCAATATATATTCATATATGCGACCTGCAGTTTGATTACAAGCTTTACATGGACACACAGACGGACGGACGGACATCGTTAAATCGAATCAGGGTATAAACAGCTAAGTAAGTCAAGCTTCCGAAGAGCATTTTATGTAAAAAAAAACGAAAATAATATCAAATTTTTCAATTACAGGTTGCTGCTCACTATCTTTTTTTAAAAATATCGCCCAGACCACGTGAAGCCCATTAACGAGCTACCACATAACACATGTATGTGTTCGCATCACTCTAATTTCATGGAAGGTGTCTCTGCGCTGCAAAAAGTTGCTGCTAATGTTCCCAGGCGGTTTTGTTCGCCAGTTTTTGTGCCAGGAGGCATCCATGGATTGCTGGTTTGCAAAATGCAACAAATGCTCTGGAATATCTGCAGAGTAGTTGAAAAGCGCAGTCGGCAATGCTTCGCTTCAGTCGCCTGTGTCATGGATTGTATGGGAAAAAAATGCACAATCAAAGTGAATTGAAAAGCATAAAAAGAAAGTAACTTTAGAAAGACTGATATAAAACGTGAACAATCGCTTACATTCAATATACATGACATTCTTCGCGTAAGCAATGCTGACTACGCCGTTGAGGCTTTTCTGCAGATGGATCTCGCCGAAAACTTCGTATGTGAAGCACAAGACGAAGTTCAAAGTACCCAGTGGAATCAGCGCCAACTGGCTTTATTCACCTCAGGATTTTAACACAATGACATCTTTCAGTCCAAAGTATTTGTATCCGACAATTTGTCTCACACTAAAGATGTCATTGTCCCATACATTTACAAGCTACTGTCAGGCATGCCGAGCTCAGTGAAAATTATAAAACTGTGAACCGACGGTCCCTCATCACAGTTTAAAAACAAATTCATCGCCACTATCATTCCTTATTTCGAAAAAAAATTTGGAATGCAAATCATATGGAACTATTTCGCCACGTCGCACGGAAAAGGGTGCCTAGACGGAATCGGAGCCACAGTAAAGTATGATGTACGCAATCAAATAAAAGCTCATCACTGCATAGTAAACAGTGCACGGGAATTCGTTGAGGCATTCCAACATGCACAATCGCAAATATATATATATATATTTTTTTTTTTTTAAGCCTAGTTCCGCGAAGCCGAGTGGCTTGTCTGCAGATTCTAATTTTGGCTAGTTTTTTTTTTCTTTTTTGCAGCGACACACCAAAGCCTCTGGTGCGAATCGAACCCACGACCCCCGCATGATAGACGAGCACGCTACCTACTCACCTACCGGGGCGCTTAGTTGCGGAAGTTGTTGAAGCAGAGTTTAACAAAATTAACACCATTTTGGATACGGCCACAATTTTCGCAAATGCAAAAAACATTCGTGACATTTCGTCTTCGCACCAAATCCGTACCATTGGGGACGAAATAGTAGCTTATATTACTTCTCAGCAAAGAAACAATTAAAATTTCTTTTTTTTTGGTGATATTTTATTTTATTTGATATTTTATGTTTAAACATAAAAATACAACTGAAGTGATGCTTTAATTTTGCAATAATTAACAAGACTGAAATTAATAAAGTGTTTTTTATTTTCCGATAATAATGTGTTTTTATTTTACAGAGTCAGAGTCATGGCTCCAATTCAAAATACTGACGCAAAATTTTTATCACCATTTAGGAAGAAATTTCGCAAATATTTCGCAAAAAAAAATAGCCGCTAAAACTGAAAAGTAGGGAAAAATTATAAATTTTCATTTTAATGATACAAAACTGGTCAAAAACCAATTTCATCCCTCAAGCTGTACACATCATTGAAGAGATAATATAATTAACTAACAATATATCATACAAAAATCAGCTCTAAAGGGCAAGCTCGATTTACTAAATTTTTTTTTTAATGAGATTAGTGCGAAAAGTGGCTTTGTCTTAATATCTCCCCAGGGTTGCATCTTAAAACTCCTCTATTAACCCAAAAAAAAAATGACCCGAAAATCCTAAAGAAATTCGTACATGTGAAGTTACTGACATTTTGGCTCACGTTACTGATACTGCTGCTTTTATGTCATTTACGTGCTAAAAACATAAAATATCAAGCCCACCTTTTAGATAAAAATCATCTCTCATCCTTCCTTATTTAAAATACTGGGCAATAATAAACATGAACTCTTTTCAATTCGCTCATTTTTACACAAATGTTCAGTAACTTAAAAAGAAACTTCCAAAGGCCGGTGACGTTACTGACGATTTAAAATGGTCATAACTTCACAACAAAACGAGATATAGCAAAATTACCTGCGTATGAAAGAACAGTTATGACGACAACTTTCATATGCCGCTTTCAAGCAATAATTGTATTTTGTAAAGATATTGACCAAAATATGTATACGAGCATGACGTTACTGACGGTGGCCTTGCCCATATAAATCGCAGTCAAAATGGGTTTGTGTATGTTCATTACATCCATTTATCAGTAGTCCAAAAATAAACCCTGTAGGACAGTTCTTAGTCACTTTTACTCAAATCTATTAAAAACCAAAATATTTCGCAGATTTTTCTCAAATTTGTATATGTATTTGTATTTATTTATTAAATGTGTGTTTCCATTACAAAAAGGCACAGTATCTTATATATTACAGCAATGGAATCAGACAAGTTATTCACAATATATTTAATATCAGTAACTCTTAATCTACATTTATAATATTATAAATTACAATTTGAAAACATTAAAAAAAATCAAATAAAATCAATTAAAGTATTGGTATAGTAATTCTCTAAACACTATTGCGTTGCTTGTATTTTGCATAACATTAGGAAGCTGGTTCCAGAGACGAATAGTTAGAATAAAAAATTGACATTCAGAGGCATGGTCCCGGTATTTAAATTGAATTATTCGATTCCCTCTGGAAGATCTTTTGAATAATAATCCTTTGTTATAATAATTTTATGTAGAAATATAATGTTCTTGAATTTAATATAGTTGTCAAAAGACATGTGTAAGACATGACACGAGTATTGGGATACATGATCAAATTTTCTTAATACAAAGATGTAGCGAATAATGTGAGTTTAAAGTTACAGTTAGTTTCCTGTTATCCCTAGAGTTGCAACCTGTGAAAACCTCAGATGCATATAGTAATGTTGGTAAAAGATATGTTTTAGCAAGAAGCAATCTTATTTTCGGTGGAGTAAAGTGCTGTGTTAACCATAAGCTTATCAACATACTATAAATTCTGTCACAGTATTAATATGATCTGACCAAGTCAGAGTTCCATTAATCACAACAGTTAGATTTTTTACAGAGTCCACGATGTCAATTTAAGAGCCCCCAATGAAGTCATTTATTTTATTCTCCAAATGCATAACTTTCTTCTTTATTATAATACACTTAGATTTATTTGGATTAAGTCGTAGACCATTTCCCGTTGCCCAATTTAGAATTCGTTTGAGATCATAATTTAATTCTTGAGTTTTGGAAATAATTGAATCCTTGGTACTACTTAAATATAGCTGAATGTCATTAGCGTACATCTGAACCTTAGAGAATTTAATTTGTTGTGGAATTTCATTGGCATATACCGAATAAAGTAGTGGTCCAAGGATTTATAATTTGCAGTGAGTTTGAGATGCAGCTACCATTAGCAACAGATAGGAATCTGTATGTGAGATATGAAAACAGGAGTCTAACTGCTAATGTAGAAATGTTAAAAAAAACTTCTTCAGTTTGTGGCATAAAATTGAGTGGTGCACCGTGTCAAATGCCTTTGAGTTATCCAACAAAACCAAAAAAGATATTTTTCCATCATTCATGTTGCTTCTTATTTCCTCATTGGAAAGGTGCTAGTAGTAATTATGGAGTTTAGTACATTATGAAACGGGCAATCCATGGTAAAGTCATTTTTATAAATCTAGGGTGTAAACTATTAAGGCCCATTGCACTCAATTTAATAGCTTTGAGACTTTCAACTACCTGTGTTAGTGTTACACACTGAAAGTTAAATTGTTAGATGGAAAATCATCATAGAATTAGTTATTTATTTGGTTTGTATTTTTACAAAAAAAGTAGTGACCTTACCAAACACAGTCACAATCGGTCAATTTTTCGGCCTAGTCCCCATATAAATATAATATCCGATATGAACTTTTTTATTTATTAATAACAATGATTCTACTACAAGCATCACATATAGCGAGTATTTCGCATCCGCATAGCAGTTAAGGCATGACAAAGGTTTTGGCAATGTTAACGTACCGTCTAATTGGCGCTTTGGTGTCATACGACAAACTGTAGGATTTGCCAACTGACTATCCAGAGCAACGAGTTGGTAGTTCGGTTTGGCTGCCCAAGAAGCGGTTTTTTCCGCCGCCGGCATATAAACGAGATGGCATCGTTTTTCTGACACATTTTTGCTTCTTTTCATAGATAATTTGTGCATCATAAAGAAAAGAAAGCGATCAACAAGGAGCATCACACCTTTTATAAAAAATTAAAAGTTCTTTTTTTAAATAAATAAATCTTGTTTTAATTTAGCTTTAAATTAAACACTCGTTATCCAAGGAGTTTTCTTTTTATTTTTTATTGGAAACAGACTAAAACCACCTACCGTACAAGTGGCCCCTACAAACAGGTAACCGATACACTACCATCGATTTTCTGGATCGCGTCTACCAACCTTTCTGAAATAAACAGGCAAGAAGGTTGCAGATGAAGACTTGCGAACTGCTGTACGTATGCGAAATATTCGCTAGCTGTGATGCTCGTAGTAGAACCAGGTTCAAAGTTGCTTACAATGCTCCTTCAAAAACCTTATATGGCATAGGTTTTGATGATTTGCTAAGATTTGAATCACTAATCGTCTTACAAAAGATAATATAAACAAAGCAGCCAAATTATTTATACAGTAGTCTTCGATTTTCCCGACCAAACAGGGAAATGAAACTTATTCTTTTTCGATACTATAGTCTTATATCTGATTGGCAATTTTTTTTATTAATAAAATAAATAAATGACACTCAAATTGGTTTTGTGCTTGTAACGCCCTATTTACCAAATTTTTAATATCCACATTATCCTAAGTTTAATCAGGCAAATTCTGTATTTCGTGATAAGAATGACTTTAATAGACAAACAGACAACTGATTCGAAACCGATCGGTGTAACAAAAGTTGGGTCTTCATCAGGTACTTTTGGTAGTTAACATTATACGCAAAATCATTATACACTCACCACAGTATGGTTGAGTACCTATATAAAAACGTGTGTGTTGAAAGCCCCTAATGGTCATTATATATACGGTAAAAATATTTTCAACAATCTTTTCCTTCCGCATGAATTCATAGTACGCTTTAAGAGTTGCGAAAATCAAAAAAGGCATTTATTGTGAAATCTATATGGTATGTCCGTCCTTCCCTGTACGTTGGAATCTGAGCATTTTTGGACCTTAAAATTTTCTCGAAAATAATGGTATAGTAGTGTGGATAAGCTAAGTACCCACGACCACTCCTCCTTCTCGATGATTTCAGAAACACCTTTAGATCAATGTGTATTTAGAGCAGCCTGAAAAATCTATAGACGCTAACTTTTGGATTCCAAAGTAGTGAAAAGTAGGATCTACGCCACATGGGCTTACCATTATATGGCTGTGTTTTTTGTGTAGATCCAGCGGACTACATTTTGTCTAGTATATAGGACGTGATACTAAATCGTTTCTTCTGAATCCGATTACACTGGTCTGCAAATTAAAAAAAAAAACTGACTGCAGAAACGAAGCATGTTATTTAACTAATGTGCGCTAAATTCGAATCTGGAATAAACATTGGGCTATCATGTCTTGTTCATTTTTTATCGCACACTGACAATACTGTAAAACAGGAAATATTGACACTACAATTTCACAATTATTAATTTGACAGAAGCCCACATTAATTCCAAATCTTCATAATAGTAGCATTTAAGCATGTCAGTGAGATTGCGCGTTACTGATTCAAGCTATTTTTGTTTTGTGTGTGGAAACATCTTGCAGTTGGGACAAAAGTAACAATCTGTGGAGATACAGGCTTGTAATTGGCTGCATATTTTGGAAAGAAACACTCTATTCTATACCATACTGATGTTGGTGGCTTATTTAAAAAAATGAACCAGTCATATGACAAGCATAATGGCAATGAAAAACCATCCATACTAATTGCTCATGCCACTAACACAAAGGAAAATTACGACTCAAATACAACGATCATAAATGGAACATCTGTGGTGACTTTAAGGTTTGTGATTGAAATTTCTTTGTATCTATAATATTAATAAGCTAGGTGATGGCTTGTGACCGATGTTTTGTTCTACCGTTTTATCCCAATGTTGACCAAACATATATTATGTGAAAGGCATTTCTTTTTAGCCGTTTTGCAGATTTACAGATTTTTAAATTTTTTCCTGTATTTTGAGTAAATTGCATTTAAAGTTGCTAGTAATACATACATAAAATTATACAATGTTATGTGTGTGATTATTAAATTTGTTAATGTGTTTGTAATTAAAATGAGTTTGTTTTTTGTGTTGATTTGTGAATTGGCTGTAATTGATTAGCACACTTTTAAGGTCCTTATTTAATGAAAAAACAAAATTATGATTTTTTAAGAGCTTGATAACTTTTTTTAAAAAAAAAACGCATAAAATTTGCAAAATCTCATCGGTTCTTTATTTGAAACGTTAGATTGGTCCATGACATTTACTTTTTGAAGATAATTTCATTTAAATGTTGACCGCGGCTGCGTCTTAGGTGGTCCATTCGGAAAGTCCAATTTTGGGCAACTTTTTCGAGCATTTCGGCCGGAATAGCCCGAATTTCTTCGGAAATGTTGTCTTCCAAAGCTGGAATAGTTGCTGGCTTATTTCTGTAGACTTTAGACTTGACGTAGCCCCACAAAAAATAGTCTAAAGGCGTCAAATCGCATGATCTTGGTGGCCAACTTACCGGTCCATTTCTTGAGATGAATTGTTCTCCGAAGTTTTCCCTCAAAATGGCCATAGAATCGCGAGCTGTGTGGCATGTAGCGCCATCTTGTTGAAACCACATGTCAACCAAGTTCAGTTCTTCCATTTTTGGCAACAAAAAGTTTGTTAGCATCGAACGATAGCGATCGCCATTCACCGTAACGTTGCGTCCAACAGCATCTTTGAAAAAATACGGTCCAATGATTCCACCAGCGTACAAACCACACCAAACAGTGCATTTTTCGGGATGCATGGGCAGTTCTTGAACGGCTTCTGGTTGCTCTTCACTCCAAATACGGCAATTTTGCTTATTTACGAAGCCATTCAACCAGAAATGAGCCTCATCGCTGAACAAAATTTGTCGATAAAAAAGCGGATTTTCTGCCAACTTTTCTAGGGCCCATTCACTGAAAATTAGACGTTGTGGCAGATCGTTCGGCTTCAGTTCTTGCACGAGCTGTATTTTATACGGTTTTACACCAAGATCTTTGCGTAAAATCTTCCATGTGGTCGAATAACACAAACCCAATTGCTGCGAACGGCGACGAATCGACATTTCACGGTCTTCACTCTCACTCTCAGAAACAGACGCAATATTCTCTTCTGTACGCACTGTACGCATTCGTGTGGTTGGTTTAATGTCCAATAAAGTAAACTGAGTGCGAAACTTGGTCACAATCGCATTAATTGTTTGCTCACTTGGTCGATTATGTAGACCATAAATCGGACGTAAAGCGCGAAACACATTTCGAACCGAACACTCGTTGCTCGTTAGTAAGTCTATTCATGATGAAATGTCAAAGCATACTGAGCATCTTTCTCTTTGACACCATGTCTGAAATCCCACGTGTTCTGTCAAATACTAATGCATGAAAATCCTAACCTCAAAAAAATCACCCGTTATATAGTAAAGACCATCGCAAAAAACTGTAAATTAAGCTGTTTCAGGTCATTGGTTTGCTGACTGGTATGCAAGGAGGTTTCAGAACAGAGTGGCCAAAAAGAACTGAGTATTCACCAGGAAAACAAAACATTTCAAATAAACCATTATTTGATCCAAATGACGTTCTTCTTCCGGCACTGCACATAAAATTGGGCCTTTTTAAGAACTTTTTTAAGGTTCTGGTCAGAGCTGGTGCAGCATTTAAATCTTTGTTAGCGGTTTTTCCAAAAATTTCATATACTAAAATCAAAGAAGGCATATTTGTTGGCCCTTAGACCAGGAAGCTATTTTACAATATTTATAAGAGGAAGAATATGCAGCCTGGAAATCTTTCAAGAGCATCGTGTACAGTTTTCTTGGAAACAGTAAGAGTGAAAACTACAGACAAATTGTAGCTGCGTTTTTGAAAAATTATCACGAATTAAGTGCACGAATGTCACTCCAAATGCATTTTCTTCATTCGCATTTAGAATTTTTTTCACAACACCTAGATGGTGAGCGACAAATAAGGGGAGCCCGCTCACCAAGATTTAATGAAAATTGAAAAAAAAAATTATCAAGGATTTTGGGACAAAATTATGCTAAGAGACTATTGCTAGACTCTAATACGTGAAACCGAACCAATAACATACAAACGATGTTCAAATAACACCATTCACTTTTGAAAATTCATTGATTTTTAAATAAACTAATGATTTTTTATGTAAAAAACGAATAAAAGGATTTTTTTCTGTTTCTCTAAAACATAACGTGATAGAGAAAAACCAATTACAGATTGGCATTCAGCCCACAAAATTAGTCTAAGAAATATATTTGGTTACTTCAGTCCAGAACCTTGTTGGCTAGTGTTATCAGGGATCCAATTAACCGGAAGACTGAGTTAAACGGCATTTGAACTTTTAGTATTTTTTTTACTATTTACTCTTTCACAAGAGAAATTTGTTTTTATTATTCAGGGATTTACTGAAACTAAAATTTAATAAATACAACTTATATAAAAAAAATGGTTTTCTGGTACACAATTTTAAATCAATTAATCCAGAATCCTAAGAAATATAAAAATTAAACGGAATTCTCGTAAAATTTCTAGTTTTAATGAAACATTTAATTATCTGGAATTTTCGATTATCCAGAATGTTCTTATCCCCAACTATGGCAGATACTAGGACCTTTGCTACAGATATTTTTATAAGTTTTAAGTGGTGTTTCTTTTGTCAATTTAAAGTTCTCACTTTCATTATATATTTACACCCTTACCACTATGTGGTCAGGGTGTAATGGCTTTATGCTGATGTTTGTAACTACAAAAAAGATTTGACCTGGACCCATCTTTTATTATAAAAATCGACTCAAAATCACTTCCTGAGTCGATTTATCGATGTCCGTTCATCTGTCCGTCTGTCCGTCTGTGTGTCCATATAATCCTCGTAATCAAACAACAGGTCGCAAATAAGAATATCTTTCGATGAAATTTAGTATATAAGCTTCTACCGGCGATAGGACAGATGCAATTGCAATTGGCGCAAAGCGGTTCATGTTCAGACCTATTCCCCATACAAATGCCCCCTATAAAATCGCTCAAATTTCCATAAGATCCAAATCTTCGTATAGATCTCGGTCAAATTTGTTTTGAGTCTATTTATTACATCTATTAATCAGTAGTCCAAAAATTAACCCGGTAGGACAATGCTTAGACATAGCGCCTTTATAAAACTGCTTCCTGAACTTAACTTAAATCTATCAAAAACTAAAAATATTGCACAGAATTTTCTCGGTCTAGGCCGACAATAATGTTCTAACTTGTTTTATTTTCTTTTTCAAATACATTATATATATCTATTAAGAGATTATCAATTCTTCCTATTTGATTATCAATTTAGGGTTTGGGTTTTTAAATTTATTTATTCAATTTATATATTATTTTTCTTTGATTACCCGATAAATTTCTTGCTTATTTTTATATTGAAATTAACAAAGAAAAAATGTTATTATTGGAAGCATTATTAAATATAAAATTTTAGACAAATCTAACTAAAATGCACTCATGTGTATGTGAGTGTTATTGAAATTGACACATTTCGCAATAACAAGACATTAATATAAAATTAAACTGCCATCGCCACGAACACATTACACAAGAGCTGTAGAAGTTTCTGTGTCCGACTCGGACTCATATGTATAATAAAAAGTTTTTCTTTCATTTTTTTTTTCTTTTGTTTGTTAAAAAAATAATACATAAACATAAAACCTAATTTCATTACTTAATAAGTAAGAAAACACTTTTATATTTTTATACAGTTTCTGAGAGAAAAACATAGAAAAACAACACAAGCGTAAGTGGAAGTACGTATTTATTACACTGTGGCCAAAAAAAAGTTATAAAATTCTATTTTTAGCAACGTAGTAAGAAATATCCAAAAATTATATAAATTGGAAAAAAATTTATTGTTGCGCTAAATTGGTAGCAAAATTGTAGAAATGTGAAGGCAGTCTTAAAGTGCTTTAAGAATCTTAAAAATAGCGCTCATGTTCTGAAACAAGTTTCTTACTATTATTAGATCGCTGGCTAATTTTTAGCCATATAAAAGAGGGTAATCTACTTAAATTTTTATATTTTTTTATATTACAATATCAAGACAAAAGGATGAAAAAATAATCTTTCAAAACTTTATTCTTCAATATCACTTCAAATGTGTAATAAATTATTTCGAAAAACTAATAACTTTACTAGTTATTGCTTCACAGGAAAAACTAAATAAATCGTTACACTGGAAAGAACCTAAAATATTTTAAAAGTTAAAAAATATTTTGAAAGTGCATTATCGACATTCTTTTTATCGAGAATTTATAAAATAAAAACAATTGCACAAATTATTAGTATAAAGGCACCTTGATGAACTTAAAAGTAAAAGTTCACTATTTCCTAATCTGAAACAGCACTTACTCGAGAAGAAGGCAAAATTTGTCATACTACTAAAGGCGTTTGATAGCTTCTCAAAATCCTTTCACTTCAATTTTGTCAACTTTGATGAAATATTTCATCATGATATAAAAGAATTTTATAAAAAACTTCTGTTGAAAGCAAGGTTCAGAAAATAAACATATCAAACACACAATGCTCTGATCTAAAGCAGCCAACACATGTTGTTATTGGCATATCAATTATGTGTGTTTTTAAATTTTGTAATGTGCTGAATACAATCATGACTGTGTTTCGTTTAAATATTTCGTTATCTACACGAACATTTTTCTATCACGTATTTTTTGTTTCAAACAAACATAAACCACACAGATTCGAGTGTAGTTTTATTTTAAGTTCGTTTCCTTGCACGTGTAGTGCCAAAAAAAAACAGAACAAGTTCTTCAACGCGCACATCTAAAAATTAAAACATTATCCACTCGCGATCAGAAAAATCTGAAACACCGCTATAATAACGAAGACAATTGTTTCAACCAAATTTATTAAAAAAATCTAAAATAATTCATTATCAGTTATAAAAAAATAAAAAAAAGATGGTAATAAAATAGAAAACAAAGAAATTTTATATGTTGGCTATGACTTAATTTCGTTTTTTTCGATCGTGAGTGGATAATGTTGTAATTTTTAAATGTACGCGTTCAAGAACATGTTCTGTTTTTTTTAGTAGTACACGTGCAAGAACACGAACTGAAAATAAAGCTACACTCGAATACGTTATAGAAAAATGTTCGTGTAGATAACGAAGTATTAAAACGAAGAACAATCATGAATGTGTTCGGCACCGTACAAAATTTAGAAACACACACAATTGATGTGAAATTAAAAATATGTTTGTAGGTTTGAGCAATGTTTGTTTACATATATGTACGATTTTTTTATTCAGTGTGTTTTTTTTCTGAACTCTGGTTGAAAGGCACTCGAGGACCTAACGAACGAATTTTATTTTACGACCGCGTATTTCTTTCTATCAAGCTATTGATATTCTACCATAAGAAATACAAAATTTGTATGTTTAAGATCATCAAAATGCCGCTTAGACTAATAGTCTCAATTTTTGGGATAAAATATACTTAAGCTACCCAATACCGTACTTGAAAAAAATGTGAAATTATTCCCAATAATGTTTTGTGCCATAATTATTCATATTCTCTTTTAGGAGTTACAAAAATAAAATAAACAAGTTTCATTATCATCTGAAAGTATTGCACTATTTATAATAAACTAGCAGAGCCCAGCCCTCGAAATTCGAGTGCAAATTCTAGGAATTTTTTTTTTCATTTAATGAATAATTTTAAAGGAGCCTAAAGGTATGCTAATCAATTTTAGCAAATTCACAATTCAACACAGGCTTTTGATATTTGTAATAAAGACACACAGAATATGTGTTTTGTGTATGTGTTAGTAGCAACTTTAAATGAGCATTACTCAAAAAAAATGTTCCAGACGGTGTAAATCTGTAAATTTGGGGGATAGCTAAAAACAAATACCATTCAAATGAGGTATGTTTATTCAAAATCAGTTACTAACTACAATTTTTATACCGGTCAAAAGAAATCGCCTTGCCTATTAATATTATAGAAGTAAACAAACTATTTAGAAAAGTAAACAATTTGAATAACATAATACGAAATTATAACACGAAACATACTGAATTTTTAAAGTTTTTTGGGCGTGTCTGTATGTTTTAGGTCACTTATTAGACAATGATGCCCGATTTACCCCATTTTAAATATCAATTTGCTTTATCTCGATAAATTGTTCATTTCGGGATTGACCGATTTCAAGACAGACAGACGGACAGAAAGGACAGGAGCGAGAATATTTATACTTTATGGGATCGTAAGTTCATTTTTGGATGCGGTATTAACGGAATAAAAAACTTAAATATAACATCGGCACAGTGATGTGGAGGATGCAACAAGTAAGAAAGTTATAGTCTAATCTAATGGTAGGTAAAATCAAATGGGTACAAAAAAAGCATGATTAAACTAAATACATGCTGATGTTTGTAACTAGCAAAAAAATTGGCCTAGACCCACCTTTTATTAAACCAACCGATGTAAAATAACTTTTTGAGTGTATTTAGCGATGTCCTTCCGTGTGTCTCTCTGTCTGTGTTCGTTGTAATTAAACTGCCGGTCGGAAATATAAATACATTTTGTAAAAATTTTCTACATAAACTTTTATCTACTAGAGAACTAACGTTTCTGGAAATCGGTGCATGTCCAGACCCAGCTCCCATAACAACAACCCTTATCAAAAAGACGTAAAAATCCACCTATGTCTTCTAAAAACCGAAAAATGCGCCTTGAATTAGCTAAACCACATATTAATAAATACTAGCAGAGCCCAGCCTTCGAGTACAAATTGTAGGAAATTTTATTTTTTCAACCAATATTTTTCTTTCAGTGTTTTTTTGAATCTATATATATATATATATATATAATTTATGGTAAGAAATGATTTTATAACAGCATAGAAGTATGCTAATCAATTTTAGGCCATTCATAATTAAACACAGGGCGTATGATATACAATTATAATGCAAATCGATGAATTGTGAATTGGTTAAAATTAATTGGCACACCTTTAGGCTCTATAAAATTATTTATTATTAATATTTAATTTTATTTAATTTAATATATTTTTAGCACATATTATACATAAATTTTAAAATTCTGCAATTCTACTACATACGAACTATATGCACTATGCCAATTTTTACACTCCTTCGAGCCCGCATTATGCTTAAAGAGGGATGAAAACTTTTTTCTTCGCGTATTAATATATAGATGTTTGTTTACTGAAATGAAATGACTAATGTTGTTTTATAAGATTTTAAATCTTATTACATTAGGATTTTCATTAATAAAAATTAATAATAATAATAATAATAAAATGTGCCTTGTTTACCGATGAAGGTAAATACAACATTTCTGAAAGCGTCGTTCATTCCAAAGTTGGGAAGAAACACAAAATAGCTTCAGGCTAAATGAATATTACAGCTCGGTTAAATATGGAGGTGGCAGTGTATTGGTTTGCAAATACAACGGAAATCTG
>CAVMKG010000314.1:37500-60000 GCA_963682025.1 Cordilura impudica | reverse complement strand
AAATTAAAAATTAAAAATTAAAAATTAAAAACTAAAAATTAAAAATTAAAAATTAAAAATTAAAACTTAAAATTAAAAATTTAAAATTAAAAATTTAAAATTAAAAATTAAAAATTTCAAATTTAAAAATTTTAATTAAAAATTAAAAATTAAAAATAAAAAATTAAAAATTAAAGATTAAAAATTAAAAAATAAAAATTAAAAATTAAAAATTAAAAATCAAAAATTAAAAATTAAAAATTTAAAATTAAAAATTAAAAATTAAAAATTAAAAATTAAAAATTAAAAATTAAAAGTAAAAAATTAAAAATTAAAAATTAAAAATTAAAAATTAAAAATTAAAAATTAAAAATTAAAAATTAAAAATTAAAAATTTAAAATTATAAATTAAAAATTAAAAATTAAAAATTAAAAATTAAAAATTAAAAATTAAAAATTAAAAATTAAAAATTAAAAATTAAAAATTAAAAATTAAAAATTAAAAATTAAAAATTAAAAATTAAAAATTAAAAATTAAAAATTAAAAATTAAAAATTAAAAATTAAAAATTAAAAATTAAAAATTAAAAATTAATAATTAAAAATTAAAAATTAAAAATTAAAAATTAAAAATTAAAAATTAAAAATTAAAAATTAAAAATTAAAAATTAAATTAAAAAATTAAAAATTAAAAATTAATTATTAAAAATTAAAAATAAAAAATTAAAATTAAAAATTAAAACTTAAAAATTAAAAATTAAAAATTAAGAATTAAAAATTAAAAATTAAAAATTAAAAATTAAAAATTAAAAATTAAAAATTAAAAATTAAAAATTAAAAATTAAAAATTAAAAATTAAAAATTAAAAATTAAAAATTAAAAATTAAAAATTAAAAAAATTAAAAATTATATATTAAAAACTAAAAACTAAAAATTAAAAATTGAAAATTATATATTAAAAACTAAAAACTAAAAATTAAAAATTGAAAATTAAAAATTAAAAATTAAAAATTACAAATTTTAAATTTTAAATTTTAAATTTTAAATTTTAAATTTAAATTTTAAATTTTAAATTTTAAATTTTAAATTTTAAATTTTAAAATTTTAAATTTTAAATTTTAAATTTTAATTTTAAATTTTAAATTTTAAATTTTAAATTTTAAATTTTAAATTTTAAATTTTAAATTTTAAATTTAAAATTAAAAATAAAAAATAAAAAATTAAAAATTGAAAATTAAAAATTAAAAATTAAAAACTAAAAACTAAAAATTAAAAATTATAATTTAAAAATTAAAAATTTTAAATTTTAAATCAAAAATTAAAAATAAAAAATAAAAAATTAAAAATTGAAAATTAAAAATTAAAAATTAAAAATTCAAAATTAAAAATTAAAAATTAAAAATTAAAAATTAAAAATTAAAAATTAAAAATTAAAAATTAAAAATTAAAAATTAAAAATTAAAAATTAAAAATTAAAAATTAAAAATTAAAAATTAAAAATTAAAAATTAAAAATTAAAATTAAAAATAAAAATTAAAAATTAAAAATTAAAAATTAAAAATTAAAAATTAAAAATTAAAAATTAAAAATTAAAAATTAAAAATTAAAAATTAAAAATTAAAAATTAAAAATTAAAAATTAAAAATTAAAATTAAAATTAAAAAATTAAAAATTAATTATTAAAAATTAAAAATTAAAAATTAAATATTCAAAATTAAAAATTAAATTTTCGAAATTAAAAATTTTAAAATTTAAAATTTAAAATTTAAAATTAAAAATAAAAAATTAAAAATTAAAAATTAAAATTATAAATTAAAAATTAAAAATTAAAAATTAAAAATTAAAAATTAAAACTAAAAACTAAAAATTAAAAATTAAAAATAAAAATTAAAAATTCATAATTAAAAATTAAAAATTAAAAATTAAAAATTAAAAATTAAAAATTAAAAATTAAAAATTAAAAATTAAAAATTAAAAATTAAAAATTAAAAATTAAAAATTAAAAATTAAAAATTACAAATTAAAAATTAAAAATTAAAAATAAAAATTAAAAATTAAAAAGTATAAATTAAAAATTAAGAATTAAAAATTAAAAATTAAAATTAAAATTAAAAATAAAAAATTAAAAATTATAAATTAAAAATTAAAAATTAAAAATTAAAAATAAAAAATTAGAAATTAAAAATTAAAAATTAAAAATGAAAATTAAAAATTAAAAATTAAAAATTAAAACTTAAAAATTAAAAATTAAAAATTAAAAAAATTTAAAATTATATATTAAAAACTAAAAACTAAAAATTAAAAATTGAAAATTAAAAATTAAAAATTTTAAATTTTAAATTAATTTTAAATTTTAAATATTAAATTTTAAATTTTAAATTTTAAATTTTAAATTTTAAATTTTAAATTTTAAATTAAAAATTAAAAATAAAAAATAAAAAATTAAATATTAAAAATTGAAAATTAAAAATTAAAAATTAAAAATTAAAAATTAAAAATTAAAAATTAAAATTAAAAATTAAAAACTAAAAATTAAAAATTAAAAATTAAAAATTAAAAATTGAAAATTAAAAATTAAAAATTAAAAATTAAAAATTAAAAATTAAGAATTAAAAATTAAAAATTCAAAATTAAAAATTAAAAATTAAAAATAAAAAATTAAAAATTAAAAATTAAAAATTAAAAAATTAAAAATTAAAATTTAAAAATTAAAAATTAAAAATTAAAAATTAAAAATTAAAAATTGAAAATTAAAAACTTAAAATTAAAAATTAAAAATTTAAAATAAAAATTAAAAATTTCAAATTTAAAATTTTAAATTAAAAATTAAAAATAAAAAATAAAAAATTAAAAATTAAAAATTAAAAATGTAAAATTAAAAATTAAAAATTAAAAATTAAAAACTAAAAATTAAAAATTAAAAATTAAAAATTAAAAATTAAAAATTAAAAATTAAAAATTAAAAATTAAAAATTAAAAATTAAAAATTAAAAATTAAAACTTAAAAGTTAAAAATTAAAAATTAAAAAAAATTAAAAATTAAAAATTATGTATTAAATACTAAAAACTAAAAATTAAAAATTGAAAATTAAAAATTTTAAATTTTAAATTTTAAATTTTAAATTTTAAATTTTAAATTAAAAATTAAAAATAAAAAATAAAAAATTAAAAATTGAAAATTGAAAATTAAAAATTAAAAATTAAAAACTAAAAATTAAAAATTAAAAATTAAAAATAAAAAATTAAAAATTAAAAATTAAAAATTAAAAATTAAAAATTAAAAATTAAAAATTAAAAATTAAAAATTAAAAATTAAAAATAAAAAATAAAAAATAAAAAATTAAAAATTAAAAATTGAAAATTAAAAATTAAAAATTAAAAATTAAAAATTAAAAACTAAAAATTAAAAATTAAAAATTAAAAATTAAAAATTAAAAATTAAAAATTAAAAATTAAAAATTAAAAATTAAAAATTAAAAATTAAAAATTAAAAATTAAAAATTAAAAATTAAAAATTAAAAATTAAAAATTAAAAACTTTTAAAAATTAAAAATTAAAAATTAAAAATTAAAAATAAAAAATTAAAAATTAAAAATTAAAAATAAAAAATAAAAAATTAAAAATTAAAAATTAAAAATTTAAAATTAAAAATTAAAAATTAAAAATTAAAAATTAAAAATTAAAAATTAAAAATTAAAAATTAAAAAGTAAAAATTAAAAATTAAAAATTAAAAATTAAAAATTAAAAATTAAAAATTAAAAATTAAAAATTAAAAATTAAAAATTAAAAATTAAAAATTAAAAATTAAAAATTAAAAATTAAAAATTAAAAATTAAAAATTAAAAATTAAAAATTAAAAATTAAAAATTAAAAATTAAAAATTAAAAATTAAAAATTAAAAATTAAAAATTAAAAATTAAAAATTAAAAATTAAAAATTAAAAATTAAAAATTAAAAATTAAAAATTAAAAATTAAAAATTAAAAATTAAAAATTAAAAATTAAAAATTAAAAATTAAAAATTAAAAATTAAAAATTAAAAATTAAAGATTAAAAATTAAAAATTAGAAATTAAAATTAAAATTAAAAAATTAAAAATTAATTATTAAAAATTAAAAATTAAAAATTAAAAATTAAATATTCAAAATTAAAAATTAAATTTTCGAAATTAAAAATTTTAAAATTTAAAATTTAAAATTAAAAATAAAAAATTAAAAATTAAAAATTATAAATTAAAAATTAAAAATTAAAAATTAAAAATTAAAAATTAAAACTAAAAATTAAAAATTAAAAATAAAAATTAAAAATTAATAATTAAAAATTAAAAATTAAAAATTAAAAATTAAAAATTAAAAATTAAAAATTAAAAATTAAAAATTAAAAATTAAAAATTAAAAATTAAAAATTAAAAATTAAAAATTAAAAATTAAAAATTAAAAATTAAAAATTAAAAATTAAAAATTAAAAATTAAAAATTAAAAATTAAAAATTAAAAATTAAAAATTAAAAATTAAAAATTACAAATTAAAAATTAAAAATTAAAAATTAAAAATTAAAAATAAAAATTAAAAAGTATAAATTAAAAATTAAGAATTAAAAATTAAAAATTAAAATTAAAAATAAAAAATTAAAAATTATAAATTAAAAATTAAAAATTAAAAATAAAAAATTAGAAATTAAAAATTAAAAATTAAAAATTAAAAATTAAAAATTAAAAATTAAAAATTAAAAATTAAAAATTAAAAATTAAAAATTAAAAATTAAAAATTAAAAATTAAAAATTAAAAATTAAAAATTAAAAATTAAAAATTAAAACTTAAAAATTAAAAATTAAAAAAATTAAAAATTATATATTAAAAACTAAAAACTAAAAATTAAAAATTGAAAATTAAAAATTAAAAATTTTAAATTTTAAATTTTAAATTTTAAATTTTAAATTTTAAATATTAAATATTAAATTTTAAATTTTAAATTAAAAATAAAAAATAAAAATTAAATATTAAAAATTGAAAATTAAAAATTAAAAATTAAAAATTAAAATTAAAAATTAAAAACTAAAAATTAAAAATTAAAAATTAAAAATTAAGAATTAAAAATTAAGAATTAAAAATTAAAAATTAAAAATTAAAAATTAAAAATTAAAAATTAAAAATTAAAAATTAAAAATTAAAAATTAAAAATTAAAAATTAAAAATTAAAAATTAAAAATTAAAAATTAAAAATTAAAAATTAAAAATTAAAATTAAAAATTAAAAATTAAAAATTAAAAATTAAAAATTAAAAATTAAAAATTAAAAATTAAAAATTAAAAATTAAAAATTAAAAATTAAAAATTAAAAATTAAAAATTAAAAATTAATAAAATTAAAAATTGAAAATTAAAAACTTAAAATTAAAAATTAAAAATTAAAAATTAAAAATTTAAAATAAAAATTAAAAATTAAAAATTAAAAATTTCAAATTTAAAATTTTAAATTAAAAATAAAAAATAAAAAATTAAAAATTAAAAATATAAAATTAAAAATTAAAAATTAAAATTAAAAATTAAAAATTAAAAATTAAAAACTAAAAATTAAAAATTAAAAATTAAAAATTAAAAATTAAAAATTAAAAATTAAAAATTAAAAATTAAAAATTAAAAATTAAAAATTAAAAATTAAAAATTAAAAATTAAAAATTAAAAATTAAAAATTAAAAATTAAAAATTAAAAATTAAAAATTAAAAATTAAAAATTAAAAATTAAAAATTAAAAATTAAAAATTAAAAATTAAAAATTAAAATTTAAAAATTAAAACTTAAAAATTAAAAATTAAAAATTAAAAAAAATTAAAAATTAAAAATTATGTATTAAATACTAAAAACTAAAAATTAAAAATTGAAAATTAAAAATTTTAAATTTTAAATTTTAAATTTTAAATTAAAAATTAAAAATAAAAAATAAAAAATTAAAAATTAAAAATTGAAAATTAAAAATTAAAAATGAAAAATTAAAAACTAAAAATTAAAAATTAAAAATTAAAATTAAAAATAAAAAATTAAAAATTAAAAATTAAAAATTAAAAATTAAAAATTAAAAATTAAAAATTAAAAATAAAAAATAAAAAATAAAAAATTAAAAATTAAAAATTGAAAATTAAAAATTAAAAATTAAAAATTAAAAATTAAAAATTAAAAATTAAAAATTAAAAATTAAAAATTAAAAATTAAAAATTAAAAATTAAAAACTAAAAATTAAAAATTAAAAATTAAAAATTAAAAATTAAAATTAAAAATTAAAAATTAAAAATTAAAAATTAAAAATTAAAAATTAAAAATTAAAAATTAAAAATTAAAAATTAAAAATTAAAAATTAAAAATTAAAAATTAAAAATTAAAAATTAAAAATTAAAAATTAAAAATTAAAAATTAAAAATTAAAAATTAAAAATTAAAATTTAAAAATTAAAAATTAAAAATTAAAAATTAAAAACTTTTAAAAATTAAAAATTAAAAATTAAAAATAAAAAATTAAAAATTAAAAATTAAAAATTAAAAATAAAAAATAAAAAATTAAAAATTAAAAATTAAAAATTAAGAATTAAAAATTAAAAATTAAAAATTAAAAATTAAAAATTAAAAATTAAAAATTAAAAATTAAAAATTAAAAATTAAAAATTAAAAATTAAAAATTAAAAATTAAAAATTTAAAATTAAAAATTAAAAATTAAAAATTAAAAATTTCAAATTTTAAATTTTAAATTAAAAATTAAAAATAAAAAATTAAAAATTAAAAATTAAAAATTAAAAATTAAAAATTAAAAATTAAAATTAAAAATTAAAAATTAAAAATTAAAAATTAAAAATTAAAAATTAAATTAAAAATTAAAAATTAAAAATTAAAAATTAAAAATTAAAAATTAAAAATTAAAAATTAAAAATAAAAAATTAAAAATTAAAATTTAAAAATTAAAAATTAAAAATTAAAAACTAAAAATTAAAAATTAAAAATTAAAAATTAAAAATTAAAAATTAAAAATTAAAAATTAAAAATTAAAAATTATAAATTAAAAATTAAAAATTAAAAATTAAAAATTAAAAATTAAAAATTAAAAATTAAAAATTAAAAATTAAAAATTAAAAATTAAAAATTAAAAATTAAGAATTAAAAATTAAAAATTAAAAATTAAAAATTAAAAATTAAAAATTAAAAATTAAAAATTAAAAATTAAAAATTAAAAATTAAAAATTAAAAATTAAAAATTAAAAATTAAAAATTAAAAATTAAAAATTAAAAATTAAAAATTAAAAATTAAAAATTAAAAATTAAAAATTAAAAATTAAAAATTAAAATTAAAATTAAAATTAAAATTAAAAAATTAAAAATTAAAAATTAAAAATTAAAAATTAAAAATTAAATATTCAAAATTAAAAATTAAAAATTAAACATTCAAAATTAAAAATTTTAAAATTTAAAATTAAAAATAAAAAATTAAAAATTAAAAATTAAAAATTAAAAATTAAAAATTAAAAATTAAAAATTAAAAATTAAAAATTAAAAATTAAAAACTAAAAATTAAAAATTAAAAATTAAAAATTAAAAATTAAAAATAAAAATTAAAAATTAAAAATTAAAAATTAAAAATTTAAAATTTAAAATTAAAAATTAAAAATTAAAAATTAAAAATTAAAAATTAAAAATTAAAAATTAAAAATTAAAAATTAAAAATTAAAAATTAAAAATTAAAAATTAAAAATTAAAAATTAAAAATTAAAAATTAAAATTTAAAAATTAAAATTTAAAAATTAAAAATTAAAAATTAAAAATAAAAAATTAAAAATTAAAAATTAAAAATAAAAATTAAAAAATATAAATTAAAAATTAAAAATTAAGAATTAAAAATTAAAAATTTTAAATTAAAACTTTAAAATTAAAAACTAAAAATTAAAAATTAAAAACTAAAAATTAAAATTTAAAAATTAATTATTAAAAATTAAAAATTAAAAATAAAAAATTAAAAATTAAAAATTAAAAATTAAAAATTAAAAATTAAAAATTAAAAATTAAAAATTAAAAATTAAAAATTCAAAATTAAAAATTAAAAATTAAGACTTAAAAATTAAAAATTAAAAATTAAACATTAAAAATTAAAAATAAAAATTAAAAATTAAAAATTAAAAATTAAAAACTAAAAATTAAAAATTAAAAATTAAAAATTAAAAATTAAAAATTAAAAATTAAAAATTAAAAATTAAAAATTAAAAATTAAAAATTAGAAATTAAAAATTAAAAACTAAAAATTAAAAATTAAAAATTAAAAATTAAAAATTAAAATTAAAAATTAAAAATTAAAAATTAAAAATTAAAAATTAAAAATTAAAAATTAAAAATTAAAAATAAAAAATTAAAAATTAAAAATTAAAAATTTAAAATTTAAAATAAAAAATTAAAAATTAAAAATTAAAAATTAAAAATTAAAAATAAAAATTAAAAAATTAAAAATTAAAAATTAAAAATTAAAAATTAAAAATTAAAAATTAAAAATTAAAAATTAAAAATTAAAAATTAAAAATTAAAAATTAAAAATTAAAAATTAAAAATTAAAAATTAAAAATTAAAAATTAAAAATTAAAAATTAAAAATTAAAAATTAAAAATTAAAAATTAAAAATTAAAAAAAATTAAAAATTATATATTAAAAATTAAAAATTAAAAATTAAAAATTAAAAATTAAAAATTAAAAATTAAAAATTAAAAATTAAAAATTAAAAATTAAAACTTAAAAATTAAAAAATTAAAAATTAAAAATTAAAAATTAAAAATTAAAATTTAAAAATTAAAAATTAAAAATTAAAAATTAAAAATTAAAAATTAAAAATTAAAAATTAAAACTTAAAAATTAAAAATTATATATTAAAAACTAAAAACTAAAAATTAAAAATTGAAAATTAAAAATTTTAAATTTTAAATTTTAAATATTAAATATTAAATTTTAAATTTTAAATTAAAAATTAAAAATAAAAAATAAAAAATTAAATATTAAAAATTGAAAATTAAAAATTAAAAATTAAAAATTAAAAATTAAAAACTAAAAATTAAAAATTAAAAATTAAAAATTAAAAATTAAAAATTAAAAATTAAAAATTAAAAATTAAAAATTAAAAATTAAAAATTAAAAATTAAAAATTAAAAATTAAAAATTAAAAATTAAAAATTAAAAATTAAAAATTAAAAATTAAAAATTAAAAATTAAAAATTAAAAATTAAAAATTAAAAATTAAAAATTAAAAATTGAAAATTAAAAACTTAAAATTAAAAATTAAAAATTTAAAATAAAAATTAAAAATTTCAAATTTAAAATTTTAAATTAAAAATTAAAAATTAAAAATAAAAAATAAAAAATTAAAAATTAAAAATATAAAATTAAAAATTAAAAATTAAAAATTAAAAACTAAAAATGAAAAATTAAAAATTAAAAATTAAAAATTAAAAATTAAAAATTAAAAATTAAAAATTAAAAATAAAAAATTAAAAATTTAAAATTTAAAATTAAAAATTAAAAATTAAAAATTAAAAATTAAAAATTAAAAATTAAAAATTAAAATTTAAAAATTAAAACTAAAAATTAAAAATTAAAAATTAAAAAAAATTTAAAATTAAAAATTATGTATTAAATACTAAAAACTAAAAATTAAAAATTGAAAATTAAAAATTTTAAATTTTAAATTTTAAATTTTAAATTTTAAATTTTAAATTTTAAATTAAAAATTAAAAATTAAAAATAAAAAATAAAAAATAAAAAATTAAAAATTAAAAATTGAAAATTAAAAATTAAAAACTAAAAATTAAAAATTAAAAATTAAAAATAAAAAATTAAAAATTAAAAATTAAAAATTAAAAATTAAAAATTAAAAATTAAAAATTAAAAATTAAAAATTAAAAATAAAAATAAAAAATTAAAAATTAAAAATTAAAAATTGAAAATTAAAAATTAAAAATTAAAAATTAAAAATTAAAAATTAAAAATTAAAAATTAAAAATTAAAAATTAAAAATTAAAAATTAAAAATTAAAAATTAAAAATTAAAAATTAAAAATTAAAAATTAAAAATTAAAAATTAAAAATTAAAAATTAAAAATGAAAAATTAAAAATTAAAAATTAAAAATTAAAAATTAAAAATTAAAAATTGAAAATTAAAAACTTAAAATTAAAAATTTAAAATAAAAATTAAAAATTAAAAATTTCAAATTTAAAATTTTAAATTAAAAATTAAAAATAAAAAATAAAAAATTAAAAATTAAAAATTAAAAATATAAAATTAAAAATTAAAAATTAAAAATTAAAAATTAAAAATTAAAAACTAAAAATTAAAAATTAAAAATTAAAAATTAAAAATTAAAAATTAAAAATTAAAAATTAAAAATTAAAAATTAAAAATTAAAAATTAAAAATTAAAAATTAAAAATTAAAAATTAAAAATTAAAAATTAAAAATTAAAAATTAAAAATTAAAAATTAAAAATTAAAAATTAAAAATTAAAAATTAAAAATTAAAAATTAAAATTTAAAAATTAAAACTTAAAAATTAAAAATTAAAAATTAAAAATTAAAAAAAATTAAAAATTAAAAATTATGTATTAAATACTAAAAACTAAAAATTAAAAATTGAAAATTAAAAATTTTAAATTTTAAATTTTAAATTTTAAATTTTAAATTTTAAATTAAAAATTAAAAAATTAAAAATAAAAAATAAAAAATTAAAAATTAAAAATTGAAAATTAAAAATTAAAAATTAAAAATCAAAAATTAAAAACTAAAAATTAAAATTAAAAATTAAAAATTAAAAATTAAAAATTAAAAATTAAAAATTAAAAATTAAAAATAAAAAATTAAAAATTAAAAATTAAAAATTAAAAATTAAAAATTAAAAATTAAAAATTAAAAATTAAAAATTAACAATTAAAAATTAAAAATAAAAAATAAAAAATTAAAATTAAAAATTGAAAATTAAAAATTAAAAATTAAAAATTAAAAATTAAAAATTAAAAACTAAAAATTAAAAATTAAAAATTAAAAATTAAAAATTAAAAATTAAAAATTAAAAATTAAAAATTAAAAATTAAAAATTAAAAATTAAAAATTAAAAATTAAAAATTAAAAATTAAAAACTTTTAAAAATTAAAAATTAAAAATAAAAAATTAAAAATTAAAAATTAAAAATTAAAAATTAAAAATAAAAATTAAAAATTAAAAAATAAAAAATTAAAAATTAAAAATTAAAAATTAAAAATTAAAAATTAAAAATTAAAAATTAAAAATTAAAAAATTAAAAATTAAAAATTAAAAATTAAAAATTAAAAATTAAAAATTAAAAATTAAAAATTAAAAATTAAAAATTAAAAATTAAAAAATTAAAAATTAAAAATTAAAAATTAAAAATTAAAAATTAAAAATTAAAAACTAAAAATTAAAAATTAAAAATTTCAAATTTCAAATTTAAATTTTAAATTAAAAATTAAAAATAAAAAATTAAAAATTAAAAATAAAAAATTAAAAATTAAAAATTAAAAATTAAAAATTTAAATTTAAAAATTAAAAATTAAAAATTAAAAATTAAAAATTAAAAATTAAAAATTAAAAATTAAAAATTAAAAATTAAAAATTAAAAATTAAAAATTAAAAATTAAAAATTAAAAATTAAGAATTAAAAATTAAAAATTAAAAATTAAAAATTAAAAATAAAAAATTAAAAATTAAAAATTAAAAATTAAAAATTAAAAATTAAAAATTAAAAATTAAAAATTAAAATTAAAAATTAAAAATTAAAAATTAAAAATTAAAAAATTAAAAATTAAAAATTAAAAATTAAAAATTAAAAATTAAAAATTAAAAATTAAAAATTAAAAATTAAAAATTAAAAATTAAAAATTAAAAATTAAAAATTAAAAATTAAAAATTAAAAATTAAAAATTAAAATTAAAATTAAAAAATTAAAAATTAAAAATAAAAAATTAAAAATTAAAAATTAAATATTCAAAATAAAAAATTAAATATTCAAAATTAAAAATTTTAAAATTTAAAATTAAAAATAAAAAATTAAAAATTAAAAATTAAAAATTAAAAATTAAAAACTAAAAATTAAAAATTAAAAACTAAAAATTAAAAATTAAAAATAAAAATTAAAAATTAAAAATTAAAAATTAAAAATTAAAAATTAAAAATTTAAAATTTAAAATAAAAAATTAAAAATTAAAAATTAAAAATAAAAATTAAAAATTAAAAATTAAAAATTAAAAATTAAAAATTAAAAATTAAAAATTAAAAATTAAAAATTAAAAATTAAAAATTAAAAATTAAAAATTAAAAATTAAAAATTAAAAATTAAAAATTAAAAATTAAAAATTAAAAATTAAAAATTAAAAATTAAAAATTAAAAATTAAAAATTAAAAATTAAAAATTAAAAAAATTAAAAATTATATATTAAAAATTAAAAATTAAAAATTAAAAATTAAAACTTAAAAATTAAAAAATTAAAAATTAAAAATTAAAAATTAAAAATTAAAAATTAAAAATTAAAAATTAAAAATTAAAAATTAAAAATTAAAAATTAAAAATTAAAAATTAAAAATTAAAAATTAAAAATTAAAAATTAAAAATTAAAAATTAAAAATTAAAAATTAAAACTTAAAAATTAAAAATTAAAAAAATTAAAAATTATATATTAAAAACTAAAAACTAAAAATTAAAAATTGAAAATTAAAAATTAAAAATTTTAAATTTTAAATTTTAAATTTTAAAAAATTAAAAATTTTAAATTTTAAATTTTAAATTTTAAATTTTAAATTTTAAATTTTAAATTTTAAATTTTAAATATTAAATTTTAAATTTTAAATTTTAAATTAAAAATTAAAAATAAAAATTAAAAATTAAAATTAAAAAAAAATAAATTAAAATTAAAAATTAAAATTAAAAATTAAAAACTAAAAATTAAAAATTAAAAATTAAAAATTAAAAATTAAAAATTAAAAATTAAAAATTAAAAATTAAGAATTAAAAATTAAAAATTAAAAATTAAAAATTAAAAATTCAAAATTAATAATTAAAAATTAAAAATTAAAAATTAAAAATTAAAAATTAAAAATTAAAAATTAAAAATTAAAAATTAAAAATTAAAATTAAAAATTAAAAATTAATAATTAAAAATTAAAAATTAAAAATTAAAAATTAAAAATTAAAAATTAAAAATTAAAAATTAAAAATTAAAAATTAAAAATTAAAAATTAAAAATTGAAAATTAAAAACTTAAAATTAAAAATTAAAAATTAAAAATTTAAAATAAAAATTAAAAATTAAAAATTTCAAATTTAAAATTTTAAATTAAAAATTAAAAATAAAAAATAAAAAATTAAAAATTAAATTTATAAAATTAAAAATTAAAAATTAAAAATTAAAAACTAAAAATTAAAAATTAAAAATTAAAAATTAAAAATTAAAAATTAAAAATTAAAAATTAAAAATTAAAAATTAAAAATTAAAAATTAAAAATTAAAAATTAAAAATTAAAAATTAAAATTTAAAAATTAAAACTTAAAAATTAAAAATTAAAAATTAAAAAAAATTAAAAATTAAAGATTATGTATTAAATACTAAAAACTAAAAATTAAAAATTGAAAATTAAAAATTTTAAATTTTAAATTTTAAATTTTAAATTTTAAATTTTAAATTTTAAATTTTAAATTTTAAATTTTAAATTAAAAATTAAAAATTAAAAATAAAAAATAAAAAATAAAAAATTAAAAATTAAAAATTGAAAATTAAAAATTAAAAATTAAAAACTAAAAATTAAAAATTAAAAATTAAAAATTAAATATTAAAAATTAAAAATAAAAAATTAAAAATTAAAAATTAAAAATTAAAAATTAAAAATAAAAAATAAAAAATAAAAAATTAAAAATTAAAAATTGAAAATTAAAAATTAAAAATTAAAAATTAAAAATTAAAAATTAAAAATTAAAAATAAAAAATTAAAAATTAAAAATTAAAAATTAAAAATTAAAAACTAAAAATTAAAAATTAAAAATTAAAAATTAAAAATTAAAAATTAAAAATTAAAAATTAAAAATTAAAAATTAAAAATTAAAAATTAAAAATTAAAAATTAAAAATTAAAAATTAAAAATTAAAAATTAAAAATTAAAAATTAAAAATTAAAAATTAAATATTAAAAATTAAAAATTAAAAATTAAAAATTCAAAATTCAAAATTAAAAATTAAAAATTAAAAATTAAAAATTAAAAATTAAAAATTAAAAATTAAAAATTAAAAATTAAAAATTAAAAATTAAAAATTAAAAATTAAAAATTAAAAATTAAAAATTAAAAATTAAAAACTTAAAATTAAAAATTAAAAATTTAAAATAAAAATTAAAAATTAAAAATTTCATATTTCAAATTTTAAATTAAAAATTAAAAATAAAAAATAAAAAATAAAAAATTAAAAATTAAAAATATAAAATTAAAAATTAAAAATTAAAAATTAAAAATTAAAAATTAAAAACTAAAAATTAAAAATTAAAAATTAAAAATTAAAAATTAGAAATTAAAAATTAAAAATTAAAAATTAAAAATTAAAAATTAAAAATTAAAAATTAAAAATTAAAAATTAAAAATTAAAAATTAAAAATTAAAAATTAAAAATTAAAAATTAAAAATTAAAAATTAAAAATTAAAAATTAAAAATTAAAAATTAAAAATTAAAAATTAAAAATTAAAAATTAAAAATTAAAAATTAAAAATTAAAATTTAAAAATTAAAACTTAAAAATTAAAAATTAAAAATTAAAAAAAATTAAAAATTAAAAATTATGTATTAAATACTAAAAACTAAAAATTAAAAATTGAAAATTAAAAATTTTAAATTTTAAATTTAAAATTTTAAATTTTAAATTAAAAATTTTAAATTTTAAATTAAAAATTTAAAAATAAAAAATAAAAAATTAAAAATTGAAAATTAAAAATTAAAAATTAAAAATTAAAAACTAAAAATTAAAAATTAAAAATAAAAAATTAAAAATTAAAAATTAAAAATTAAAAATTAAAAATTAAAAATTAAAAATTAAAAATTAAAAATTAAAAATTAAAAATTAAAAATTAAAAATTAAAAATTAAAAATTGAAAATTAAAAATTAAAAATTAAAAATTAAAAATTAAAAACTAAAAATTAAAAATTAAAAATTAAAAATTAAAAATTAAAAATTAAAAATTAAAAATTAAAAATTAAAAATTAAAAATTAAAAATTAAAAACTTTTAAAAATTAAAAATTAAAAACTTTTAAAAATTAAAAATTAAAAATTAAAAATTAAAAATAAAAAATTAAAAATTAAAAATTAAAAATTAAAAATTAAAAATTAAAAATTAAAAATTAAAAATTAAAAATTAAAAATTAAAAATTAAAAATTAAAAATTAAAAATTAAAAATTAAAAATTAAAAATTAAAAATTAAAAATTAAAAATTAAAAATTAAAAATTAAAAATTAAAAATTAAAAATTAAAAATTTCAAATTTTAAATTTTAAATTAAAAATTAAAAATAAAAAATTAAAAATTAAAAATTAAAAATAAAAAATTAAAAATTAAAAATTAAAATTTAAAAATTAAAAATTAAAAATTAAAAATTAAAAATTAAAAATTAAAAATTAAAAATTAAAAATTATAAATTAAAAATTAAAAATTAAAAATTAAAAATTAAAAATTAAAAATTAAAAATTAAGAATTAAAAATTAAAAATTAAAAATTAAAAATTAAAAATTAAAAATTAATAATTAAAAATTAAAAATTAAAAATTAAAAATTAAAAATTAAAAATTAAAAATTAAAAATTAAAAATTAAAAATTAAAATTAAAATTAAAAAATTAAAAATTAAAAATTAAAAATTAAAAATTAAAAATTAAAAATTAAAAATTAAAAATTATATATTCAAAATTAAAAATTAAATATTAAATATTCAAAATTAAAAATTTTAAAATTTAAAATTAAAAATAAAAAATTAAAAATTTAAAAATTAAAAATTAAAAATTAAAAATTAAAAATTAAAAATTAAAAACTAAAAATTAAAAATTAAAAACTAAAAATTAAAAATTAAAAATTAAAAATAAAAATTAAAAATTAAAAATTAAAAATTAAAAATTAAAAATTAAAAATTAAAAATTTAAAATTTAAAATTAAAAATTAAAAATTAAAAATTAAAAATTAAAAATTAAAATTTAAAAATTAAAATTTAAAAATTAAAAATTAAAAATAAAAAATTAAAAATTAAAAATTAAAAATTAAAAATTAAAAATTAAAAATTAAAAATAAAAATTAAAAAATATAAATTAAAAATTAAAAATTAAGAATTAAAAATTAAAAATTAAAAATTTTAAATTAAAACTTTAAAATTAAAAACTAAAAATTAAAAATTAAAAACTAAAAATAAAAATTTAAAAATTAAAAATTAAAAATTAATTATTAAAAATTAAAAATTAAAAATAAAAAATTAAAAATTAAAAATTAAAAATTAAAATTTAAAAATTAAAAATTAAAAATTAAAAATTAAAAATTAAAAATTAAAAATTAAAAATTAAAAATTAAAAATTAAAAATTAAAATTAAAAATTAAAAATTAAAAATTAAAAATTAAAAATTAAAAATTAAAAATTAAAAATTAAAAATTAAAAATTAAGAATTAAAAATTAAAAATTAAAAATTAAAAAAAAATTAAAAATTAAAAATTAAAAATTAAAAATTAAAAATTAAAAATTAAAAATTAAAAATTAAATATTAAAAATTAAAAATTAAAAATTTAAAAATTAAAATTAAAAAATTAAAAATTAAAAATTAAAAATTAAATATTCAAAATTAAAAATTAAATATTCAAAATTAAAAATTTTAAAATTTAAAATTAAAAATAAAAAATTAAAAATTAAAAATTAAAAATTAAAAATTAAAAATTAAAAACTAAAAATTAAAAATTAAAAACTAAAAATTAAAAATTAAAAATTAAAAATAAAAATTAAAAATTAAAAATTAAAAATTAAAAATTAAAAATTAAAAATTTTAAATTTAAAATTAAAAATTAAAAATTAAAAATTAAAAATTAAAAATTAAAAATTAAAAATTAAAAATTAAAAATTAAAAATTAAAATTTAAAAATTAAAAATTAAAAATAAAAAATTAAAAATTAAAAATTAAAAATTAAAAATTAAAAATTAAAAATTAAAAATTAAAAATTAAAAATTAAAAATTAAAAATTAAAAATTAAAAATTAAAAATTAAAAATTAAAAATTAAAAATTAAAAATTAAAAATAAAAATTAAAAAATATAAATTAAAAATTAAAAATTAAGAATTAAAAATTAAAAATTAAAAATTTTAAATTAAAACTTTAAAATTAAAAACTAAAAATTAAAAATTAAAAACTAAAAATTAAAATTTAAAAATTAAAAATTAATTATTAAAAATTAAAAATTAAAATAAAAAAATTAAAAATTAAAAATTAAAAATTAAAAATTAAAAATTAAAAATTAAAAATTAAAAATTAAAAATTAAAAATTAAAAATTAAAAATTAAAAATTAAAAATTAAAAATTAAAAATTAAAAATTCAAAATTAAAAATTAAAAATTAAGACTTAAAAATTAAAAATTAAAAATTAAACATTCAAAATTAAAAATTAAAAATAAAAATTAAAAATTAAAAATTAAAAATTAAAAATTAAAAACTAAAAATTAAAAATTAAAAATTAAAAATTAAAAATTAAAAATTAAAAATTAAAAATTAAAAATTAAAAATTAAAAATTAGAAATTAAAAATTAAAAACTAAAAATTAAAAATTAAAAATTAAAATTAAAAATTAAAAATTAAAAATTAAAAATAAAAAATTAAAAATTAAAAATTAAAAATTAAAAATTAAAAATTAAAAATTAAAAATTAAAAATTTAAAATAAAAAATTAAAAATTAAAAATTAAAAATTAAAAATAAAAATTAAAAATTAAAAATTAAAAATTAAAAATTAAAAATTAAAAATTAAAAATTAAAAATAAAAATTAAAAATTAAAAATTAAAAATTAAAAATTAAAAATTAAAAATTAAAAATTAAAAATTAAAAATTAAAAATTAAAAATTAAAAATTAAAAATTAAAAATTAAAAATTAAAAATTAAAAATTAAAAATTAAAAATTAAAAATTAAAAATTAAAAATTAAAAATTAAAAAAATTAAAAATTAAAAATTATATATTAAAAATTAAAAATTAAAAATTAAAAATTAAAAATTAAAAATTAAAACTTAAAAATTAAAAAATTAAAAATTAAAAATTAAAAATTAAAATTAAAAATTAAAAATTAAAAATTAAAAATTAAAAATTAAAAATTAAAACTTAAAAATTAAAAATTAAAAATTAAAAATTAAAAATTAAAAATTAAAAATTAAAAATTAAAAATTAAAAATTAAAAATTAAAAATTAAAAATTATATATTAAAAATAAAATTTAAAATTAAAAATTAAAAATTAAAAATTAAAAATTAAAAATTAAAAATTAAAAATTTAAAATTTAAAATTAAAAATTAAAAATTAAAAATTAAAAATAAAAAATAAAAAATTAAAAATTAAAAATTAAAAATTAAAAATTAAAAATTAAAAATTAAAAATTAAAAATTAAAAATTAAAAACTAAAAATTAAAAATTAAAAATTAAAAACTAAAAATTAAAAATTAAAAATTAAAAATTAAAAATTAAAAATTAAAAAATAAAAAATTAAAAATTAAAAATTAAAAATTAAATATTCAAAATTAAAAATTAAAAATTAAAAATTAAAAATTAAAAATTAAAAATTAAAAATTAAAAATTAAAAATTAAAAATTTAAAATTAAAAATTAAAAATTAAAAATTAAAAATTAAAAATTAAAAATTAAAAATTTAAAATTAAAAATTAAAAATTAAAAATTAAAAATTAAAAATTAAAAATTAAAAATTAAAAATTAAAAATTAAAAATTAAAAATTAAAATTAAAAAATTAAAAATTAAAAATTAATAATTAATAATTAAAAATTAAAAATTAAAAATTAAAAATTAAAAATTAAAAATTAAAAATAAAAATTAAAAATTAAAAATTAAAAATTAAAAATTAAAAATTAAAAATTAAATATTCAAAATTAAAAATTAAAAATTAAAAATTAAAAATTAAAAATTAAAAATTAAAAATTAAAAATTAAAAATTAAAAATTAAAAATTAAAAATTAAAAATTAAAAATTAAAAATTAAAAATTAAAAATTAAAAATTAAAAATTAAAAATTAAAAATTAAAAATTAAAAATTAAAAATTAAAAATTAAAAATTAAAAATTAAAAATTAAAAATTAAAAATTAAAAATTAAAAATTAAAAATTAAAAATTAAAAATTAAAAATTAAAAATTAAAAATTAAAAATTAAAAATTAAAAATTAAAAATTAAAAATTAAAAATTAAAAATTAAAAATTAAAAATTAAAAATTAAAAATTAAAAATTAAAAATTAAAAATTAAAAATTAAAAATTAAAAATTAAAAATTAAAAATTAAAAATTAAAAATTAAAAATTAAAAATTAAAAATTAAAAATTAAAAATTAAAAATTAAAAATTAAAAATTAAAAATTAAAAATTAAAAATTAAAAATTAAAAATTAAAAATAAAAATTAAAAATTAAAAAGTATAAATTAAAAATTAAAAATTAAGAATTAAAAATTAAAAATTTTAAATTAAAACTTTAAAATTAAAAACTAAAAATTAAAAATTAAAAACAAAAAATTAAAAATTAAAATTTAAAAATTAAAAATTAAAAATTAAAAATTAAAAATTAAAATTAAAAATTAAAAATTAAAAATTAAAAATTAAAAATTAAAAATTAAAAATTAAAAATTAAAAATTAAAAATTAAAAATTAAAATTTAAAAATTAAAATTTAAAAATTAAAAATTAAATATTAAAAATAAAAATTAAAAATTAAAAATTAAAAATTAAAAATTAAAAATTAAAAATTTTAAATTAAAAATTAAAAATTAAAAATTTAAAATTAAAAATTATATATTAAAAATTAAAAACTAAAAACCAAAAATTAAAAATTAAAAATTGAAAATTATAAATTTAAAAATTAAAAATTAAAAATTGAAAATTGAAAATTAAAAACTAAAATTTTAAAATTAAAAATTAAAAAATAATAATTAAAAATTAAAAATTAAAAATTAAAAATTGAAAATTAAAAATTAAAAATTAAAAATTAAAAATTAAAAATTAAAACTTAAAAATTAAAAATTAAATATTAAAAATTAAAAATTAAAAATTAAAAATTTAAAATAAAAAATTAAAAATTAAAAATTAAAAATTAAAAATTAAAAATTAAAAATTAAAAATTAAAAATTAAAAATTAAAAATTAAAAATTAAAAATTAAAAATTAAAAATTAAAAATTAAAAATTAAAAATTAAAAATTAAAAATTAAAAATTAAAAATTAAAAATTAAAAATTAAAAATTAAAAATTAAAAATTAAAAATTAAAAATTAAATATTAAAAATTAAAACTTAAAAATTAAAAAAATTAAAAATTAAAAATTATATATTAAAAATTAAAAATTAAAAATTACAAATTAAAAATTAAAAATTAAAAACTTAAAATTAAAAATTAAAAATTAAAAATTAAAAATTAAACATTTAAAATTTAAAATTAAAAATTAAAAATAAAAAATTAAAAATTGAAAATTAAAAATTAAAAATAAAAAATTAAAAATTAAAAACTAAAAATTAAAAATAAAAAATTAAAAATTAAAATTAAAAGTTAAAAGTTAAAAATTAAAAATTAAAAATTAAAAATTAAAAATTAAAAATTAAAAATTAAAAATTAAAAATTAAAAATTAAAATTAAAAATTAAAAATTAAAATTAAAAAATTAAAAATTAATTATTAAAAATTAAAAATTAAAAATTATATATTCAAAATTAAAAATTAAATATTCAAAATTAAAATTTAAAATTAAAAATTAAAAAACTAAAAATTAAAAATTAAAAATTAAAAGTTAAAAATTAAAAATCAAAAATTAAAAATTAAAAATTAAAAATTAAAAATTAAAAATTAAAAATTAAAAATTAAAAATTAAAAATTAAAAATTAAAAATTAAAAATTAAAAATTAAAAATTAAAAATTAAAAATTAAAAATTAAAAATTAAAAATTAAAAATAAAAATTAAAAATTAAAAATTAAAAATTAAAAATTAAAAATTAAAAATTAAAAATTAAAATTAAAAATTAAAAATTAAAAATTAAAAATTAAAAATTAAAAATTAAAAATTAAAAATTAAAAATTAAAATTAAAAATTAAAAATTAAAAATTAAAAATTAAAAATTAAAATTAAAAAATTAAAAATTAATAATTAATTATTAAAAATTGAAAATTAAAAATTAAAAATTAAAAATTTTAAATTAAAAATTAAAAATTAAAAATTATATATTAAAAATTAAAAACTAAAAACTAAAAATTAAAAATTGAAAATTAAAAATAAAAAATTTAAAAATTAAAAATTAAAAATTAAAAACTAAAATTTAAAAATTAAAAAATAATAATTAAAAATTAAAAATTAAAAATTGGAAATTAAAAATTAAAAATTAAAAAATAAAAATAAAAATTAAAAATTAAAAATTAAAACTTAAAAATTCAAAATTAAAAAATAAAAATTAAATATTAAAAATTTAAAATTAAAAATTAAAAATTAAAAATTAAAAATTAAAAATTAAAAATTAAAAACTAAAAGTTAAAATTAAAAATTAAAAACTAAAAATTAAAAATTAAAAATTAAAAATTAAAAATTAAAAATTAAAAAAATTAAAAATTAAAAATAAAAATTAAAAATTAAAAATTAAAAATTAAAAATTAAAAATTAAAAATTAAAAATTAAAAATTAAAAATTAAAAATTAAAAATTAAAAATTAAAAATTAAAAATTAAAAATTAAAAATTAAAAATTAAAAATTAAAAATTAAAAATTAAAAATTAAAAATTAAAAATTAAAAATTAAAAATTAAAAATTAAAAATTAAAAATTAAAAATAAAAATTAAAAATTAAAAAGTATAAATTAAAAATTAAAAATTAAGAATTAAAAATTAAAAATTTTAAATTAAAACTTTAAAATTAAAAACTAAAAATTAAAAACTAAAAACTAAAAATTAAAAATTAAAATTTAAAAATTAAAAATTAAAAATTAAAAATTAAAAATTAAAAATTAAATATTAAAAATAAAAATTAAAAATTAAAAATTTTAAATTAAAAATTAAAAATTATATATTAAAAATTAAAAACTAAAAACTAAAAATTAAAAATAAAAAATTGAAAATTAAAAATTAAAAATTAAAATTTAAAAATTAAAAATTAAAAATTAAAAACTAAAATTTAAAAATTAAAAATTAAAAAATAATAATTAAAAATTAAAAATTAAAAATTAAAAATTAAAAATTAAAAATTGAAAATTAAAAATTAAAAATTAAAACTTAAAAATTA
>CAVMKG010000314.1:7500-30000 GCA_963682025.1 Cordilura impudica | reverse complement strand
TAAAAATTAAAAATTATAAATTAAAAATTAAACATTAAAAATTAAAAATTAAAAATAAAAATTAAAAATTAAAAATTAAAACTTAAAAATTAAAAATTAAAAATTAAAAATTAAAAATTAAAAATTAAAAACTAAAAATTAATAATTAAAAATTAAAAATTAAAAATTAAAAATTAAAAATTAAAAATTAAAAATTAAAAATTAGAAATTCAAAATTCAAAATTCAAGATTCAAAATTAAAAATTTAAAATTTAAAATTAAAAATTCAAAATTCAAAATTCAAAATTAAAAATTGCAATTAAAAATTATAAATTAAAAATTAAAAATTAAAAATTAAAAATTAAAAATTAAAAATAAAAATTAAAAATTAAAAATTAAAAATTAAAAATTAAAAATTAAAATTAAAAATTAAAAATTAAAAATTAAAAATTGAAAATTAAAAATTAAAAATTAAAAATTAAAAATAAAAAATTAAAAATTAAAAATAGAAAATCAAAAATAAAAAATTAAAAATTAAAAATTATAAATTAAAAATTAAACATTAAAAATTAAAAATTAAAAATAAAAATTAAAAATTAAAAATTAAAACTTAAAAATTAAAAATTAAAAATTAAAAATTAAAAATTAAAAATTAAAAATTAAAAATTAAAAACTAAAAATTAATAATTAAAAATTAAAAATTAAAAATTAAAAATTAAAAATTAAAAATTAAAAATTAAAAATTAAAAATTAAAAATTAGAAATTCAAAATTAAAAATTACTAATTATTAATTAAAAATTAAAAATTAAAAATTAAAAATTAAAAATTAGAAATAGAAAATCAAAAATAAAAAATTAAAAATTAAAAATTAAAAATTAAAAATTATAAATTATAAATTAAAAATTAAAAATTAAAAATTAAAAATTAAAAATTAAAAATAAAAATTAAAAATTAAAAATCAAAAATTAAAAATTAAAAATTAAAAATTAAAAATTAAAAATTAAAAATTAAACATTATTAATTAAAAATTAAAAATTAAAAATTAAAAATTAAAAATTAAAAATTAAAAATTAAAAATTAAAAATTGAAAATTAAAAATTAAAAATTAAAAATTAAAAATTAAAAATAAAAAATTAAAAATTAAAAATAGAAAATCAAAAATAAAAAATTAAAAATTAAAAATTATAAATTAAAAATTAAACATTAAAAATTAAAAATAAAATTAAAAATTAAAAATTAAAAATTAAAAATTAAAAATTAAAAATTAAAAATTAAAAATTAAAAATTAAAAATTAAAAATTAAAAATTAAAAATTAAAAATTAAAAATTAAAAATTAAAAATTAAAATTTAAAAATTAAAAATTAAAAATTAAAAATTAAAAATTAAAAATTAAAAATTAAAAATTAAAAATTAAAAATTGAAAATTAAAAATTAAAAATTAAAAATTAAAAATTAAAAATTAAAAATTAAAAATAAAAAATTAAAAATTAAAAATAGAAAATCAAAAATAAAAAATTAAAAATTAAAAATTATAAATTAAAAATTAAACATTAAAAATTAAAAATAAAAATTAAAAATTAAAACTTAAAAATTAAAAATTAAAAATTAAAAATTAAAAATTAAAAATTAAAAATTAAAAACTAAAAATTAATAATTAAAAATTAAAAATTAAAACTTAAAAATTAAAAATTAAAAATTAAAAATTAAAAATTAAAAATTAAAAATTAAAAATTAAAAATTAAAAATTAAAAATTAAAAATTAAAAATTAAAAATTAAAAATTAAAAATTAAAAATTAAAAATTAAAAATTAAAAATTAAAAATTAAAAATTAAAAATTAGAAATTCAAAATTCAAAATTCAAGATTCAAAATTAAAAATTTAAAATTAAAAATTCAAAATTCAAAATTCAAAATTAAAAATTGCAATTAAAAATTATAAATTAAAAATTAAAAATTAAAAATTAAAAATTAAAAATTAAAAATTAAAAATTAAAAATTAAAAATAAAAATTAAAAATTAAAAATTAAAAATTAAAAATTAAAACTTAAAAATTAAAATTAAAAATTAAAAATTAAAAATTAAAAATTAAAAACTAAAAATTAAAAATTAAAAATTAAAAATTAAAAATTAAAAATTAAAAATTAAAAATTAAAAATTAAAAATTAAAAATTAAAAATTAAAAATTAAAAATTAAAAATTAAAAATTAAAAATTAAAAATTAAAAATTAAAAATTAAAAATTAAAAATTAGAAATTAAAAATTAAAAATTAAAAATTAAAAATAAGAAATTAAAAATTAAAAATTAAAAATTTAAAAATTAAAAATTAAAAATTAAAAATTAAAAATTAAAAATTAAAAATTAAAAATTAAAAATTAAAAATTAAAAATTAAAAATAAAAAATTAAAAACTAAAAATTAAAAATTAAAAATTAAAAATTAAAAATTAAAAATTAAAAATAGAAAATCAAAAATTATAAATTAAAAATTATAAATTAAAAATTAAAAATTAAAAATTAAAAATTAAAAATTAAAAATTAAAAATTAAAAATTAAAAATTAAAAATTAAAAATAAAAATTAAAAGTTAAAAATTAAAAATTTAAAATTTAAAATTAAAAATTAAAAATTAAGAATTCAAAATTAAAAATTAAAAATAAAAAATTAAAAAATAAAAATTTAAAATTAAAAATTAAAAATTAAAAAAAAAAAATAAAAATTAAAAATTAAAAATTAAAAATTAAAAATTAAAAATTAAAATTTAAAATTAAAAATTACAAATTAAAAATTAAAAATTAAAAATTTAAAATTTAAAATTAAAAATTAAAAATTAAAAATTAAAAATTAAAAATTAAAAATTAAAAATTAAAAATTAAAAATTAAAAATAAAAAATTAAAAATTAAAAATTAAAAATTAAAAATTAAAAATTAAAAATTAAAAATTAAAAATTAAAAATTAAAAACTAAAAATTAAAAATTAAAAATTAAAAATTAAAAATTAAAAATTAGAAATTAAAAATTAAAAATCAAAAATTAAAAATTAAAAATTAAAATTTCAAAATTAAATATTAAAAATTAAAAAATTAAAAATTAAAAATTTTAAATTACAAATTAAAAATTAAAAATTAAAAACTAAAAATTAAAAATTAAAAATTAAAAATTAAAAATTTAAAATTAAAAATTAAAAATTAAAAATTAAAAATTAAAAATTAAAAATTAAAAATTAAAAATTAAAAATTAAAAATTAAAAATTAAAAATTAAAAATTAAAAATTAAAAATTAAAAATTAAAAATTAAAAATTAAAAATTAAAAATTAAAAATTAAAAATTAAAAATTAAAAATTAAAAATTAAAAATTAAAAATTAAAAATTAAAAATTAAAAATTAAAAATTAAAAATTAAAAATTACAAGTTATAAATTAAAAATTAAAAATTAAAAATGAAAAATTAAAAATTAAAAATTAAAAATTAAAAATTAAAAATTAAAAATTAAAAACTAAAAATTAAAAATTAAAAATTAAAAATTAAAAATTAAAAATTAAAAATTAAAAATTAAAAATTAAAAATTAAAAATTAAAAATTAAAAATTAAAAATTAAAAATTAAAAATTAAAAATTAAAAATTAAAAATTAAAAATTAAAAATTAAAAATTAAAAATTAAAAATTAAAAATTAAAAATTAAAAATTAAAAATTAAAAATTAAAAATTAAAAATTAAAAATTAAAAATTAAAAATTAAAAATTAAAAATTAAAAATTAAAAATTAAAAACTAATAATTAAAAATTAGAAATTAAAAATTAAAAATTAAAAATTAAAAATTAAAAATCAAAAATAAAAAATTAAAAATTAAAAATTAAAAATTGAAAATTAAAAATTAAAAATTAAAAATTAAAAATTAAAAATTAAAAATTAAAAATTAAAAATTAAAAATTAAAAATTAAAAATTAAAAATTAAAAATTAAAAATTAAAAATTAAAAATTAAAAATTAAAAATTAAAAATTAAAAATTAAAAATTAAAAATTAAAAATTAAAAATTAAAAATTAAAAATTAAAAATTAAAAATTAAAAATTAAAAATTAAAAATTAAAAATTAAAAATTAAAAATTAAAAATTAAAAATTAAAAATTAAAAATTAAAAATTAAAAATTAAAAATTAAAAATTAAAAATTAAAAATTAAAAATTAAAAATTAAAAATTAAAAATTAAAAATTAAAAATTAAAAATTAAAAATTAAAAATTAAAAATTAAAAATTAAAAATTAAACATTAAAAATTAAAAATTAAAAATTAAAAATTAAAAATTAAAAATTAAAAATTAAAAATTAATAATTAAAAATTAGAAATTAAAAATTAAAAATCAAAAATAAAAAATTAAAAATTAAAAACTAAAAATTAAAAATTAAAAATTCAAAATTGAAAATTAAAAATTAAAAATTAAAAATTAAAAATTAAAAATTAAAAACTAAAAATTAAAAATTAAAAATTAAAAATTAAAAATTAAAAATTAAAAATTAAAAATTAAAAATTAAAATTTAAAAATTAAAAATTAAAAATTAAAAATTAAAAATTAAAAATTAAAAATTAAAAATTAAAAATAAAAAATTAAAAATTAAAAATTAAAAATTAAAAATTAAAAATTAAAAATTAAAAATTAAAAATTAAAAATTAAAAATTAAAAATTAAAAATTAAAAATTAAAAATTAAAAATTAATAATTAAAAATTAGAAATTATAAATTAAAAATTAAAAATTAAAAATCAAAAATAAAAAATTAAAAACTAAAAATTAAAAATTCAAAAATAAAAATTAAAAATTAAAAATTAAAAATTAAAAATTAAAAATTAAAAATTAAAAATTAAAAATTAAAAATTAAAAATTAAAAATTAAAAATTAAAAATTAAAAATTAAAAATTAAAAAATTAAAATTAAAAATTGAAAAATGAAAATTAAAAATTAAAACTTTAAAATTAAAAATTAAAAATTAAAAATTAAAAATTAAAAATTAAAAATTAGAAATTAAAAATTAAAAAGTAAAAATTGACAATTAAAAATTAAAAGTTATAAATTAAAAATTAAAATTTAAAAATTAAAAATTAAAAATTAAAAATTAAAAATTAAAAATTAAAAATTAAAAATTAAAAATTAAAAATTAAAAAATTAAAATTTTAATTTTAAATTTTAAATTTTAAATTAAAAATTAAAAATTAAAAATTAAAAATTAAAAATTAAAAGTTAAAAATTAAAAATTAAAAATTAAAAATTAAAAAATTAAAAATTAAATTATTAAACATTAAAAGTTAAAAATTAAAAATTAAAAATTAAATTTAAAAATTAAAAATTAAAAATTAAAATTTAAAAAGTAAAAATTAAAAATTAAAACTTAAAACTTAAAAATTAAAAATTAAAAATTAAAAATTAAAAATTAAAAATTAAAAATTAAAAATTAAAAATTAAAAATTAAAAATTAAAAATTAAAAATTAAAAATTAAAAATTAAAAATTAAAAATTAAAAATAAAAAATAAAAAATAAAAAAATTAAAAATTAAAAATTAAAAAATAAAAATTAAAAATTAAAAATTAAAAATTAAAAATTAATAATTAAAAATTAAAAATTAAAAATTAAAAATTATTTTTAAGTTGTGTTTTAAATGTTGTGTGTAATTAAATGTTATTTTAAATTGAATGTTTTTTGTTTATATGTAACAAATATTTTTAATTTAATGTAAAGACAAAGCCATATTACTACGGCCTTTGATAAAGTCAACATAAAATTGACGACACGTCAGGCAAAATGGAATAAACGGTTGTTTTATTTACATTAGAAACGTTAGGCCTGATTAGCTTAAATAAAATATAAATAAAAAATTAAAAACTAAAAATCAAAAATTTTATAATTTAAAATTAAAAATTAAAAATTAAAAATTAAAAATTCAACATTCAACATTCAAAATTAAAAATTTAAAATTTAAAATTAAAAATTAAAGATTAAAAATTAAAAATTAAAAATTAAAAATTAAAAATTAAAAATTAAAAATTAAAAATTAAAAATTAAAAATTAAAAATTAAAAATTAAAAAATTAAAAATTAAATTTTAAAAATTAATTATTAAAAATTAAAAATTAAAAATTAAAAACTAAATTTTCAAAATTAAAAACTAAAAATTAAAAATTAAAAATTAAAAATGAAAAATTAAAAATTAAAAATTAAAAATTAAAAATTAAAAATTAAAAATTAAAAATTAAAAATTAAAAATTAAAAATTAAAAATTAAAAATTCAAAATTAAAAATTCAAAATTCAAAATCAAAACTCAAAATTCAAAATTAAAAATTAGAAATTAAAAATTAAAATTTAAAAATTAAAAATTAAAAATTAAATCTTAAAAATTAAAAATTAAAAATTAAAAATTAAAAATTAAAAATTAAAAACTAAAAATTAAAAATTAAAAATTAAAAATTAAAAATTAAAAATTAAAAATTAAAAATTAAAAATTAAAAATTAAAAATTAAAAAAAAAAATTAAAAATAATGCGAGTTATATGATTGCCATCAGTTGATACCCTGTGATACTATTTTTAAGTTGTGTTTTAAATGTTGTGTGTAATTAAATGTTATTTTAAATTGAATGTTTTTTGTTTATATGTAACAAATATTTTTAATTTAATGTAAAGACAAAGCCATATTACTACGACCTTTGATAAAGTCAACATAAAATTGACGAAACGTCAGGCAAAATGGCACAAACGGTTGTTTTATTTACATTAGAAACGATAGGCCTAATTAGCTTAAATAAAATATAAATAAAAAATTTAAAATTAAAAATTAAAAATTAAAAATTAAAAAATTAAAATTTAAATTTTAAATTTTAAATTTTAAATTAAAAATTAAAAATTAAAAATTAAAAATTAAAAATTAAAAATTAAAAATTAAAAATTAAAAATTAAAAATTAAAAGTTAAAAATTAAAAATTAATTATTAAACATTAAAAGTTAAAAATTAAAAATTAAAAATTAAATTTAAAAATTAAAAATTAAAAATTAAAAATTAAAATTTAAAAAGTAAAAATTAAAAATTAAAACTTAAAACTTAAAAATTAAAAATTAAAAATTAAAAATTAAAAATTAAAAATTAAAAATTAAAAATTAAAAATTAAAAATAAAAAATAAAAAATAAAAAATAAAAAAATTAAAAATTAAAAAATAAAAATTAAAAATTAAAAATTAAAAATTAAAAATTAATAATTAAAAATTAAAAATTAAAAATTATTTTTAAGTTGTGTTTTAAATGTTGTGTGTAATTAAATGTTATTTTAAATTGAATGTTTTTTGTTTATATGTAACAAATATTTTTAATTTAATGTAAAGACAAAGCCATATTACTACGGCCTTTGATAAAGTCAACATAAAATTGACGACACGTCAGGCAAAATGGAATAAACAGTTGTTTTATTTACATTAGAAACGTTAGGCCTGATTAGCTTAAATAAAATATAAATAAAAAATTAAAAATTAAAAATCAAAAATTTTATAATTTAAAATTAAAAATTAAAAATTAAAAATTCAACATTCAAAATTCAAAATTAAAAATTTAAAATTTAAAATTAAAAATTAAAGATTAAAAATTAAAAATTAAAAATTAAAAATTAAAAATTAAAAATTAAAAATTGAAAATTAAAAATTAAAAATTAAAAATTAAAAATTAAAAATTAAAAATTAAAAATAAAAAATTAAAAATTAAAAATTAAAAATTAAAAATTAAAAATTAAAAATTAAAAATTAAAAATTAAAAATTAAAAATTAAAAATTAAAAATTAAAAATTAAAAATTAAAAATTCAAAATTAAAAATTAAAAATTAAAAATTCAAAATTAAAAATTCAAAATTCAAAATCAAAACTCAAAATTCAAAATTAAAAATTAGAAATTAAAAATTAAAATTTAAAAATTAAAAATTAAAAATTAAAAATTAAATCTTAAAAATTAAAAATTAAAAATTAAAAATTAAAAATTAAAAATTAAAAATTAAAAATTAAAAATTAAAAATTAAAAACTAAAAATTAAAAATTAAAAATTAAAAATTAAAAATTAAAAGTTAAAAATTAAAAATTAAAAAAAAAAATTAAAAATAATGCGAGTTATATGATTGCCATCAGTTGATACCCATGTGATACTATTTTTAAGTTGTGTTTTAAATGTTGTGTGTAATTAAATGTTATTTTAGATTGAAATATTTTTAATTTAATGTAAAGATAAAGCCATATTACTACGACCTTTGATAAAGTCAACATAAAATTGACGAAACGTCAGGCAAAATGGCATAAACGGTTGTTTTATTTACATTAGAAACGATAGGCCTAATTAGCTTAAATAAAATATAAATAAAAAATTTAAAATTAAAAATTAATAATTAAAAATTACAAATTACAAATTAAAAATTGAAAATTAAAAATTTAAAATTTAAAATTAAAAATTAAAAATTAAAAATTAAAAATTAAAAATTAAGAATTCAGAATTAAAAATTAAAAATAAAAAATTAAAAAATAAAAATTTAAAATTAAAAATTAAAAATTAAAAAATAAAAATTAAAAATTAAAATTTAAAAATTAAAAATTACAAATTAAAAATTAAAAATTAAAAATTAAAAATTAAAAATTAAAAATTAAAAATTAAAAATAAAAAATAAAAATTAAAAATTAAAAATTAAAAATTAAAAATTAAAAATTAAAAATTAAAAATTAAAAATTAAAAATTAAAAATTAAAAATTAAAAATTAAAAATTAAAAATTAAAAATTAAAAATTAAAAATTAAAAATTAAAAATTAAAAATTAAAAATTAAAAATTAAAAATTAAAAATTAAAAATTAAAAATTAAAAATTAAAAATTAAAAATTAATAATTAAAAATTAGAAATTATAAATTAAAAATTAAAAATTAAAAATCAAAAATAAAAAATTAAAAACTAAAAATTAAAAATTCAAAAATAAAAATTAAAAATTAAAAATTAAAAATTAAAAATTAAAAATTAAAAATTAAAAATTAAAAATTAAAAATTAAAAATTAAAAATTAAAAATTAAAAATTAAAAATTAAAAAATTAAAATTAAAAATTGAAAAATGAAAATTAAAAATTAAAACTTTAAAATTAAAAATTAAAAATTAAAAATTAAAAATTAAAAATTAAAAATTAGAAATTAAAAATTAAAAAGTAAAAATTGACAATTAAAAATTAAAAGTTATAAATTAAAAATTAAAATTTAAAAATTAAAAATTAAAAATTAAAAATTAAAAATTAAAAATTAAAAATTAAAAATTAAAAATTAAAAAATTAAAATTTTAATTTTAAATTTTAAATTTTAAATTAAAAATTAAAAATTAAAAATTAAAAATTAAAAATTAAAAGTTAAAAATTAAAAATTAAAAATTAAAAATTAAAAAATTAAAAATTAAATTATTAAACATTAAAAGTTAAAAATTAAAAATTAAAAATTAAATTTAAAAATTAAAAATTAAAAATTAAAATTTAAAAAGTAAAAATTAAAAATTAAAACTTAAAACTTAAAAATTAAAAATTAAAAATTAAAAATTAAAAATTAAAAATTAAAAATTAAAAATTAAAAATTAAAAATTAAAAATTAAAAATTAAAAATTAAAAATTAAAAATTAAAAATTAAAAATTAAAAATTAAAAATTAAAAATTAAAAATAAAAAATAAAAAATAAAAAAATTAAAAATTAAAAATTAAAAAATAAAAATTAAAAATTAAAAATTAAAAATTAAAAATTAATAATTAAAAATTAAAAATTAAAAATTAAAAATTATTTTTAAGTTGTGTTTTAAATGTTGTGTGTAATTAAATGTTATTTTAAATTGAATGTTTTTTGTTTATATGTAACAAATATTTTTAATTTAATGTAAAGACAAAGCCATATTACTACGGCCTTTGATAAAGTCAACATAAAATTGACGACACGTCAGGCAAAATGGAATAAACGGTTGTTTTATTTACATTAGAAACGTTAGGCCTGATTAGCTTAAATAAAATATAAATAAAAAATTAAAAACTAAAAATCAAAAATTTTATAATTTAAAATTAAAAATTAAAAATTAAAAATTAAAAATTCAACATTCAACATTCAAAATTAAAAATTTAAAATTTAAAATTAAAAATTAAAGATTAAAAATTAAAAATTAAAAATTAAAAATTAAAAATTAAAAATTAAAAATTAAAAATTAAAAATTAAAAATTAAAAATTAAAAATTAAAAATTAAAAAATTAAAAATTAAATTTTAAAAATTAATTATTAAAAATTAAAAATTAAAAATTAAAAACTAAATTTTCAAAATTAAAAACTAAAAATTAAAAATTAAAAATTAAAAATGAAAAATTAAAAATTAAAAATTAAAAATTAAAAATTAAAAATTAAAAATTAAAAATTAAAAATTAAAAATTAAAAATTAAAAATTAAAAATTAAAAATTCAAAATTAAAAATTCAAAATTCAAAATCAAAACTCAAAATTCAAAATTAAAAATTAGAAATTAAAAATTAAAATTTAAAAATTAAAAATTAAAAATTAAATCTTAAAAATTAAAAATTAAAAATTAAAAATTAAAAATTAAAAATTAAAAATTAAAAACTAAAAATTAAAAATTAAAAATTAAAAATTAAAAATTAAAAATTAAAAATTAAAAATTAAAAATTAAAAATTAAAAATTAAAAATTAAAAATTAAAAATTAAAAGTTAAAAATTAAAAATTAAAAAAAAAAATTAAAAATAATGCGAGTTATATGATTGCCATCAGTTGATACCCTGTGATACTATTTTTAAGTTGTGTTTTAAATGTTGTGTGTAATTAAATGTTATTTTAAATTGAATGTTTTTTGTTTATATGTAACAAATATTTTTAATTTAATGTAAAGACAAAGCCATATTACTACGACCTTTGATAAAGTCAACATAAAATTGACGAAACGTCAGGCAAAATGGCACAAACGGTTGTTTTATTTACATTAGAAACGATAGGCCTAATTAGCTTAAATAAAATATAAATAAAAAATTTAAAATTAAAAATTAAAAATTAAAAATTAAAAAATTAAAATTTAAATTTTAAATTTTAAATTTTAAATTAAAAATTAAAAATTAAAAATTAAAAATTAAAAATTAAAAATTAAAAATTAAAAATTAAAAATTAAAAATTAAAAGTTAAAAATTAAAAATTAATTATTAAACATTAAAAGTTAAAAATTAAAAATTAAAAATTAAATTTAAAAATTAAAAATTAAAAATTAAAAATTAAAATTTAAAAAGTAAAAATTAAAAATTAAAACTTAAAACTTAAAAATTAAAAATTAAAAATTAAAAATTAAAAATTAAAAATTAAAAATTAAAAATTAAAAATTAAAAATTAAAAATAAAAAATAAAAAATAAAAAATAAAAAAATTAAAAATTAAAAAATAAAAATTAAAAATTAAAAATTAAAAATTAAAAATTAATAATTAAAAATTAAAAATTAAAAATTATTTTTAAGTTGTGTTTTAAATGTTGTGTGTAATTAAATGTTATTTTAAATTGAATGTTTTTTGTTTATATGTAACAAATATTTTTAATTTAATGTAAAGACAAAGCCATATTACTACGGCCTTTGATAAAGTCAACATAAAATTGACGACACGTCAGGCAAAATGGAATAAACAGTTGTTTTATTTACATTAGAAACGTTAGGCCTGATTAGCTTAAATAAAATATAAATAAAAAATTAAAAATTAAAAATCAAAAATTTTATAATTTAAAATTAAAAATTAAAAATTAAAAATTCAACATTCAAAATTCAAAATTAAAAATTTAAAATTTAAAATTAAAAATTAAAGATTAAAAATTAAAAATTAAAAATTAAAAATTAAAAATTAAAAATTAAAAATTGAAAATTAAAAATTAAAAATTAAAAATTAAAAATTAAAAATTAAAAATTAAAAATAAAAAATTAAAAATTAAAAATTAAAAATTAAAAATTAAAAATTAAAAATTAAAAATTAAAAATTAAAAATTAAAAATTAAAAATTAAAAATTAAAAATTAAAAATTCAAAATTAAAAATTAAAAATTAAAAATTCAAAATTAAAAATTCAAAATTCAAAATCAAAACTCAAAATTCAAAATTAAAAATTAGAAATTAAAAATTAAAATTTAAAAATTAAAAATTAAAAATTAAAAATTAAATCTTAAAAATTAAAAATTAAAAATTAAAAATTAAAAATTAAAAATTAAAAATTAAAAATTAAAAATTAAAAATTAAAAACTAAAAATTAAAAATTAAAAATTAAAAATTAAAAGTTAAAAATTAAAAATTAAAAAAAAAAATTAAAAATAATGCGAGTTATATGATTGCCATCAGTTGATACCCATGTGATACTATTTTTAAGTTGTGTTTTAAATGTTGTGTGTAATTAAATGTTATTTTAGATTGAAATATTTTTAATTTAATGTAAAGATAAAGCCATATTACTACGACCTTTGATAAAGTCAACATAAAATTGACGAAACGTCAGGCAAAATGGCATAAACGGTTGTTTTATTTACATTAGAAACGATAGGCCTAATTAGCTTAAATAAAATATAAATAAAAAATTTAAAATTAAAAATTAATAATTAAAAATTACAAATTACAAATTAAAAATTGAAAATTAAAAATTTAAAATTTAAAATTAAAAATTAAAAATTAAAAATTAAAAATTAAAAATTAAGAATTCAGAATTAAAAATTAAAAATAAAAAATTAAAAAATAAAAATTTAAAATTAAAAATTAAAAATTAAAAAATAAAAATTAAAAATTAAAATTTAAAAATTAAAAATTACAAATTAAAAATTAAAAATTAAAAATTAAAAATTAAAAATTAAAAATTAAAAATTAAAAATTAAAAATAAAAAATAAAAATTAAAAATTAAAAATTAAAAATTAAAAATTAAAAATTAAAAATTAAAAATTAAAAATTAAAAATTAAAAATTAAAAATTAAAAATTAAAAATTAAAAATTAAAAATTAAAAATTAAAAATTAAAAATTAAAAATTAAAAATTAAAAATTAAAAATTAAAAATTAAAAATTAAAAATTAAAAATTAAAAATTAAAAATTAAAAATTAAAAATTAAAAATTAAAAATTAAAAATTAAAAATTAAAAATTAAAAATTAAAAATTAAAAATTAAAAATTAAAAATTAAAAATTAAAAATTAAAAATTAAAAATTAAAAATTAAAAATTAAAAATTAAAAATTAAAAATTAAAAATTAAAAATTAAAAATTAAAAATTAAAAATTAAAAATTAAAAATTAAAAATTAAAAATTAAAAATTAAAAATTAAAAATTAAAAATTAAAAATTAAAAATTAAAAATTAAAAATTAAAAATTAAAAATTAAAAATTAAAAATTAAAAATTAAAAATTAAAAATTAAAAATTAAAAATTAAAAATTAAAAATTAAAAATTAAAAATTAAAAATTAAAAATTGATAATTAAAAATTAAAAGTTATAAATTAAAAATTAAAAAATAAAAAATTAAAAATTAAAAATTAACAAACAAAATTACAAATTGAAAATAATGCGAGTTATATGATTGCCATCAGTTGATACCCTGTGATACTATTTTTAAGTTGTGTTTTAAATGTTGTGTGTAATTAAATGTTATTTTAAATTGAATGTTTTTTGTTTATATGTAACAAATATTTTTAATTTAATGTAAAGACAAAGCCATATTACTACGACCTTTGATAAAGTCAACATAAAATTGACGAAACGTCAGGCAAAATGGCACAAACGGTTGTTTTATTTACATTAGAAACGATAGGCCTAATTAGCTTAAATAAAATATAAATAAAAAATTTAAAATTAAAAATTAAAAATTAAAAATTAAAAATTAAAAATTAAAAATTAAAAATTAAAAATAAAAAATTAAAAATTAAAAATTAAAAATTAAAAATTAGAAATTAAAAATTAAAAATTAAAAATTAAAAATTAAAAATTAAAAATTAAAAATTAAAAATTAAAAATTAAAAATTAAAAATTAAAAATTAAAAATTAAAAATTAAAAATTAAAAATTAAAAATTAAAAAATAAAAATTAAAAATTAAAAATTAAAAATTAAAAATTAAAAATTAAAAATTAAAAATTAAAAATTAAAAATTAAAAATTAAAAATTAAAAGTTAAAAATTAAAAATTAAAAATTAAAAATATAAAATTAAAAATTAAAAATTAAAAATTAAAAATTAAAAATTAAAAATTAAAAATTAAAAATTAAAAATTAAAAATTAAAAATTAAAAATTAAAAATAAAAAATTATAAATTAAAATTTAAAAATTAAAATTTAAAAATTAAAAATTAAAAATTAAAAATTAAAAATTAAAAATTAAAAATTAAAAATTAAAAATTAAAAATTAAAAATTAAAAATTAAAAATTAAAAATTAAAAATTAAAAATTAAAAATTAAAAATGAAAAATGAAAAATTTAAAATTTTAAATTTAAAATTAAAAATAAAAAATAAAAAATTACAAATTAAAAATTAAAAACTAAAAATTAAAAATTAAAAATTAAAAATCAAAAATCAAAAATTAAAATTTAAAAATTAAATATTAAAAATTAAAAAATTAAAAATTACAAATTAAAAATTAAAAATAAAAATTAAAAATTAAAAATTAAAAATAAGAATTAAAAATTAAAAATTAAAAATTAAAAATTAAAAATTAAAAATTAAAAATTAAAAATTAAAAATTAAAAATTAAAAATAAAAAATTAAAACTTAAAAATTAAAAATTAACAATTAAAAATTAAAAATTAAAAATTAAAAATTAAAAATTAAAAATTAAAAGTTAAAAATTAAAAATTAAAAAAAAAAATTAAAAATAATGCGAGTTATATGATTGCCATCAGTTGATACCCATGTGATACTATTTTTAAGTTGTGTTTTAAATGTTGTGTGTAATTAAATGTTATTTTAGATTGAAATATTTTTAATTTAATGTAAAGATAAAGCCATATTACTACGACCTTTGATAAAGTCAACATAAAATTGACGAAACGTCAGGCAAAATGGCATAAACGGTTGTTTTATTTACATTAGAAACGATAGGCCTAATTAGCTTAAATAAAATATAAATAAAAAATTTAAAATTAAAAATTAAAAATTAAAAATTAAAAATTAAAAATTAAAAGTTAAAAATTAAAAATTAAAAATTAAAAATTAAAAATTAAAAATTAAAAATTAAAAATTAAAAATTAAAAATTAAAAATATAAAATATAAAATTAAAAATTAAAAATTAAAAATTAAAATTTAAAAATTAAAAATTAAAAATTAAAATTTAAAAATTAAAAATTAAAAATTAAAAATGAAAAATTTAAAATTTAAAATTTAAAATTTAAAATTAAAAATAAAAAATAAAAAATAAAAAATTACAAATTACAAATTACAAATTACAAATTAAAAATTAAAAATTAAAAACTAAAAACTAAAAAATAAAAATTAAAAATTAAAAATTAAAAATTAAAAATTAAAAATTAAAAATTAAAAATTAAAAATTAAAAATCAAAAATCAAAAACTAAAAATTAAAATTTAAAAATTAAATATTAAAAATTAAAAAATTAAAAATTATAAATTACAAATTACAAATTAAAAACTAAAAATTAAAAATTAAAAATTAAAAATTAAAAATTAAAAATTAAAAATTAAAAATTAAAAATTAAAAATTAAAAATTAAAAATTAAAAATTAAAAATTAAAAATTAAAAATTAAAAATTAAAAATTAAAAATTAAAAATTAAAAATTAAAAATTAAAAATTAAAAATTAAAAATTAAAAATTAAAAATTAAAAATTAAAAATTAAAAATTGATAATTAAAAATTACAAGTTATAAATTAAAAATTAAAAATTAAAAATTAAAAATGAAAAATGAAAAATTAAAAATTAAAAATTAAAAATTAAAAATTAAAAATTAAAAATTAAAAATTAAAAATTAAAAATTAAAAATTAAAAATTAAAAATTAAAAATTAAAAATTAAAAATTAAAAATTAAAAATTAAAAATTAAAAATTAAAAATTAAAAATTAAAAATTAAAAATTAAAAATTAAAAATTAAAAATTAAAAATTAAAAATTAAAAATTAAAAATTAAAAATTAAAAATTAAAAATTAAAAATTAAAAATTAAAAATTAAAAATTAAAAATTAAAAATTAAAAATTAAAAATTAAAAATTAAAAATTAAAAATTAAAAATTAAAAATTAAAAATTAAAAATTAAAAATTAAAAATTAAAAATTAAAAATTAAAAATTAAAAATTAAAAATTAAAAATTAAAAATTAAAAATTAAAAATTAAAAATTAAAACTTAAAAATTAAAAATTAAAAATTAAAATTTAGAAATTAAAAATTAAAAATTAAAAATTTAAAATTAAAAATAAAAAATTAAAAATTAAAAATTAAAAATTAAAAATTAAAAACTAAAAATTAAAAATTAAAAACTAAAAATTAAAAATTAAAAATTAAAACTTAAAAATTAAAAATTAAAAATTAAAAATTTAAAGTTAAAAATTAAAAATTAAAAATTAAAACTTAAAAATTAAAAATTAGAAATTAAAAATAAAAAATAAAAAATTAAAAATTAAAAATTAAAAATTAAAAATTGATAATTAAAAATTACAAGTTATAAATTAAAAATTAAAAATTAAAAATTGATAATTAAAAATTACAAGTTATAAATTAAAAATTGATAATTAAAAATTACAAGTTATAAATTAAAAATTAAAAATTAAAAATTAAAAATTAAAAATTAAAAATTAATAATTAAAAATTAAAAATTAAAAATTAAAAATTAAAAATTAAAAATTAAAAATTAAAAATTAAAAATTAAAAATTAAAAATTAAAAATTAAAAATTAAAAATTAAAAATTAAAAATTAAAAATTAAAAATTAAAAATTAAAAATTAAAAATTAAAAATTAAAAATTAAAAATTAAAAATTAAAAATTAAAAATTAAAAATTAAAAATTAAAAATTAAAAATTAAAAATTAAAAATTAAAAATTAAAAATTAAAAATTAAAAATTAGAAATTAAAAATTAAAAATTGATAATTAAAAATTAAAAGTTATAAATTAAAAATTAAAAAATAAAAAATTAAAAATTAAAAATTAACAAACAAAATTAAAAATTGAAAATAATGCGAGTTATATGATTGCCATCAGTTGATACCCTGTGATACTATTTTTAAGTTGTGTTTTAAATGTTGTGTGTAATTAAATGTTATTTTAAATTGAATGTTTTTTGTTTATATGTAACAAATATTTTTAATTTAATGTAAAGACAAAGCCATATTACTACGACCTTTGATAAAGTCAACATAAAATTGACGAAACGTCAGGCAAAATGGCACAAACGGTTGTTTTATTTACATTAGAAACGATAGGCCTAATTAGCTTAAATAAAATATAAATAAAAAATTTAAAATTAAAAATTAAAAAGTTAAAAATTAAAAATTAAAAATTAAAAATTAAAAATTAGAAATTAAAAATTAAAAATTAAAAATTAAAAATTAAAAATTAAAAATTAAAAATTAAAAATTAAAAATTAAAAATTAAAAATTAAAAATTAAAAATTAAAAATTAAAAATTAAAAATTAAAAATTAAAAATTAAAAGTTAAAAATTAAAAATTAAAAATTAAAAATATAAAATTAAAAATTAAAAATTAAAAATTAAAAATTAAAAATTAAAAATTAAAAATTAAAAATAAAAAATTAAAAATTATAAATTAAAATTTAAAAATTAAAATTTAAAAATTAAAAATTAAAAATTAAATATTAAAAATTAAAAATTAAAAATTAAAAATTAAAAATTAAAAATTAAAAATTAAAAATGAAAAATATAAAATTTAAAATTTAAAATTTAAAATTAAAAATAAAAAATAAAAAATTACAAATTAAAAATTAAAAACTAAAAATTAAAAATTAAAAATTAAAAATCAAAAATCAAAAATTAAAATTTAAAAATTAAATATTAAAAATTAAAAAATTAAAAATTACAAATTAAAAATTAAAAATAAAAATTAAAAATTAAAAATTAAAAATAAAAATTAAAAATTAAAAATTAAAAATTAAAAATTAAAAATTAAAAATTAAAAATAAAAAATAAAAAATAAAAAATTAAAAATTAAAAATTAAAACTTAAAAATTAAAAATTAAAAATTAAAAATTAAAAATTAAAAATTAAAAATTAGAAATTAAAAATTAAAAATTAAAAATTAAATATTAAATATTAAAAATTAAAAATTAAAAATTAAAAATTAAAAATTAAAAATTAAAAATTAAAAATTAAAAGTTAAAAATTAAAAATTAAAAATTAAAAATTAAAAATTAAAAATATAAAATATAAAATTAAAAATTAAAAATTAAAAATTAAAAATTAAAAATTAAAAATTAAAAATTAAAAATTAAAAATTAAAAATTAAAAATTAAAAATTAAAAATTAAAATTTAAAAATTAAAAATTAAAAATTAAAAATGAAAAATTTAAAATTTAACATTTAAAATTTAAAATTTAAAATTTAAAATTTAAAATTAAAAATAAAAAATAAAAAATTACAAATTACAAATTAAAAATTAAAAATTAAAAACTAAAAACTAAAAAATAAAAATTAAAAATTAAAAATTAAAAATTAAAAATTAAAAATAAAAAATTAAAAATTAAAAATTAAAAATTAAAAATTAAAAATTAAAAATTAAAAATTAAAAATTAAAAATTAAAAATTAAAAATTAAAAATTAAAAATTAAAAATTAAAAATCAAAAATCAAAAACTAAAAATTAAAATTTAAAAATTAAATATTAAAAATTAAAAAATTAAAAATTATAAATTACAAATTACAAATTAAAAACTAAAAATTAAAAATTAAAAATTAAAAATTATAAATTACAAATTACAAATTAAAAACTAAAAATTAAAAATTAAAAATTAAAAATTAAAAATTAAAAATTAAAAATTAAAAATTAAAAATTAAAAATTAAAAATTAAAAATTAAAAATTAAAAGTTAAAAATTAAAAATTAAAAATTAAAAATTAAAAATTAAAAATTAAAAATTAAAAATTAAAAATTAAAAATTAAAAATATAAAATATAAAATTAAAAATTAAAAATTAAAAATTAAAAATTAAAAATTAAAAATTAAAAATTAAAATTTAAAATTTAAAAATTAAAAATTAAAATTTAAAAATTAAAAATTAAAAATGAAAAATTTAAAATTTAAAATTTCAAATTTAAAATTTAAAATATAAAATTTAAAATTTAAAATTTAAAATTAAAAATAAAAAATAAAAAATTACAAATTACAAATTACAAATTAAAAATTAAAAACTAAAAACTAAAAAATAAAAATTAAAAATTAAAAATTAAAAATTAAAAATAAAAAATTAAAAATTAAAAATTAAAAATTAAAAATTAAAAATCAAAAATCAAAAACTAAAAATTAAAATTTAAAAATTAAATATTAAAAATTAAAAAATTAAAAATTATAAATTACAAATTAAAAATTAAAAATGAAAAATGAAAAATTAAAAATTAAAAATTAAAAATTAAAAATTAAAAATTAAAAATTAAAAATTAAAAATTAAAAATTAAAAATTAAAAATTAAAAATTAAAAATTAAAAATTAAAAATTAAAAATTAAAAATTAAAAATTAAAAATTAAAAATTAAAAATTAAAAATTAAAAATTAAAAATTAAAAATTAAAAATTAAAAATTAAAAATTAAAAATTAAAAATTAAAAATTAAAAATTAAAAATTAAAAATTAAAAATTAAAAATTAAAAATTAAAAATTAAAAATTAAAAATTAAAAATTAAAAATAAAAAATTAAAAATTAAAAATTAAAAATTAAAAATTAAAAATTAAAAATTAAAAATTAAAAATTAAAAATTTAAAATTAAAAATAAAAAATTAAAAATTAAAAATTAAAAACTAAAAATTAAAAATTAAAAACTAAAAATTAAAAATTAAAAATTAAAACTTAAAAATTAAAAATTAAAAATTTAAAGTTAAAAATTAAAAATTAAAAATTAAAACTTAAAAATTAAAAATTAGAAATTAAAAATAAAAAATAAAAAATTAAAAATTAAAAATTAAAAATTAAAAATTGATAATTAAAAATTACAAGTTATAAATTAAAAATTAAAAATTAAAAATTGATAATTAAAAATTACAAGTTATAAATTAAAAATTGATAATTAAAAATTACAAGTTATAAATTAAAAATTAAAAATTAAAAATTAAAAATTAAAAATTAAAAATTAAAAATTAAAAATTAATAATTAAAAATTAAAAATTAAAAATTAAAAATTAAAAATTAAAAATTAAAAATTAAAAATTAAAAATTAAAAATTAAAAATTAAAAATTAAAAATTAAAAATTAAAAATTAAAAATTAAAAATTAAAAATTAAAAATTAAAAATTAAAAATTAAAAATTAGAAATTAAAAATTAAAAATTGATAATTAAAAATTAAAAGTTATAAATTAAAAATTAAAAAATAAAAAATTAAAAATTAAAAATTAACAAACAAAATTAAAAATTGAAAATAATGCGAGTTATATGATTGCCATCAGTTGATACCCTGTGATACTATTTTTAAGTTGTGTTTTAAATGTTGTGTGTAATTAAATGTTATTTTAAATTGAATGTTTTTTGTTTATATGTAACAAATATTTTTAATTTAATGTAAAGACAAAGCCATATTACTACGACCTTTGATAAAGTCAACATAAAATTGACGAAACGTCAGGCAAAATGGCACAAACGGTTGTTTTATTTACATTAGAAACGATAGGCCTAATTAGCTTAAATAAAATATAAATAAAAAATTTAAAATTAAAAATTAAAAATTAAAAATTAAAAATTAAAAATTAAAAATTAGAAATTAAAAATTAAAAATTAAAAATTATAAATTAAAAATTAAAAATTAAAAATTAAAAATTAAAAATTAAAAATTAAAAATTAAAAATTAAAAATTAAAAATTAAAAATTAAAAGTTAAAAATTAAAAATTAAAAATTAAAAATTAAAAATATAAAATTAAAAATTAAAAATTAAAAATTAAAAATAAAAAATTAAAAATTATAAATTAAAATTTAAAAATTAAAATTTAAAAATTAAAAATTAAAAATTAAAAATTAAAAATTAAAAATTAAAAATTAAAAATTAAAAATTAAAAATTAAAAATTAAAAATTAAAAATGAAAAATGAAAAATTTAAAATTTAAAATTTAAAATTTAAAATTAAAAATAAAAAATTACAAATTAAAAATTAAAAACTAAAAATTAAAAATTAAAAATTAAAAATCAAAAATCAAAAATTAAAATTTAAAAATTAAATATTAAAAATTAAAAAATTAAAAATTACAAATTAAAAATTAAAAATAAAAATTAAAAATTAAAAATAAAAATTAAAAATTAAAAATTAAAAATTAAAAATTAAAAATTAAAAATTAAAAATTAAAAATTAAAAATTAAAAATTAAAAATTAAAAATTAAAAATTAAAAATAAAAAATAAAAAATAAAAAATTAAAAATTAAAACTTAAAAATTAAAAATTAAAAATTAAAAATTAAAAATTAAAAATTAAAAATTAAAAATTAAAAATTAGAAATTAAAAATTAAAAATTAAATATTAAATATTAAATATTAAAAATTAAAAATTAAAAATTAAAAATTAAAAATTAAAAATTAAAAATTAAAAGTTAAAAATTAAAAATTAAAAATTAAAAATTAAAAATTAAAAATTAAAAATATAAAATATAAAATTAAAAATTAAAAATAAAAAATTAAAAATTAAAAATTAAAAATTAAAAATTAAAAATTAAAATTTAAAAATTAAAAATTAAAATTTAAAAATTAAAAATTAAAAATTAAAAATGAAAAATTTAAAATTTAAAATTTAAAATTAAAAATAAAAAATAAAAAATTACAAATTACAAATTACAAATTACAAATTAAAAATTAAAAATTAAAAACTAAAAAATAAAAATTAAAAATTAAAAATTAAAAATTAAAAATTAAAAATAAAAAATTAAAAATTAAAAATTAAAAATTAAAAATTAAAAATTAAAAATTAAAAATCAAAAATCAAAAACTAAAAATTAAAATTTAAAAATTAAATATTAAAAATTTAAAAATTAAAAATTAAAAATTAAAAATTAAAAATTAAAAATTAAAAATTAAAAATTAAAAATTAAAAATTAAAAATTAAAAATTAAAAATTAAAACTTAAAAATTAAAAATTAAAAATTAAAATTTAGAAATTAAAAATTAAAAATTAAAAATTAAAAATTAAAAATTTAAAATTTAAAATTAAAAATAAAAAATTAAAAATTAAAAATTAAAAATTAAAAATTAAAAATTAAAAATTAAAAATTAAAAACTAAAAATTAAAAATTAAAAACTAAAAATTAAAAATTAAAACTTAAAAATTAAAAATTAAAAATTTAAAGTTAAAAATTAAAAATTAAAAATT
>CAVMKG010000313.1:62500-67360 GCA_963682025.1 Cordilura impudica | reverse complement strand
ATTTTTAATTTTTAATTTTTAATTTTTAATTTTTAATTTTTAATTTTTAATTTTTAATTTTTAATTTTTAATTTTTAATTTTTAATTTTTAATTTTTAATTTTTAATTTTTAATTTTTAATTTTTAATTTTTAATTTTTAATTTTTAATTTTTAATTTTTAATTTTTAATTTTTAATTTTTAATTTTTAATTTTTAATTTTTAATTTTTAATTTTTAATTTTTAATTTTTAATTTTTAATTTTTAATTTTTAATTTTTAATTTTTAATTTTTAATTTTTAATTTTTAATTTGTAATTTATAATTTTTAATTTTTAATTTTTAATTTTTAATTTTTAATTTTTAATTTTTAATTTTCAATTTTTAATTTTAATTTTTAATTTTTAATTTTTAATTTTTAATTTTTGATTTTTAATTTTTAATTTTTAATTTTTAATTTTTAATTTTTAATTTTTAATTTTTAATTTTTAATTTTTAATTTTTAATTTTTAATTTTTAATTTTTAATTTTTAATTTTTAATTTTTAATTTTTAATTTTTAATTTTTAATTTTTAATTTTTAATTTTTAATTTTTAATTTTTAATTTTTAATTTTTAATTTTTAATTTTTAATTTTTAATTTTTAATTTTTAATTTTTAATTTTTAATTTTTAATTTTTAATTCTTAATTTTTAATTTTTAATTTTTAATTTTTAATTTTTAATTTTTGATTTTTAATTTTTAATTTTTAATTTTTAATTTTTAATTTTTAATTTTTAATTTTTAATTATTAATTATTAATTTTTAATTTTTAATTTTTAATTTTTAATTTTTATTTTTAATTTTTAATTTTTAATTTTTAATTCTTAATATTTAATTTTTAATGTTTAATTTTTAATTTTTAATTTTTAATTTCTAATTTTTAATTTTTAATTTTTAATTTTTAATTTTTAATTTTTAATTTTTAATTTTTAATTTTTAATTTTTAATTTTTAATTTTAAATTTTTAATTTTTAATTTATAATTTTTAATTTTAAATTTTTAATTTTTAATTTTTAATTTTTAATCTTTAATTTTTCGTTTTTAATTTTTAATTTTTAATTTTTAATTTTTGATTTTTAATTTTTAATTTTTAAATTTTTAATTTAAATTTTTAATTTTTAATTCTTATTTTTAATTTTTAATGTTTAATTTTTAATTTTCAATGTTTAATTTTTTATTTAAAATTTTTAATTTTTAATTATTAATTTTTAATTTTTAATTTTTAATTTTTAATTTTTAATTTTTAAATTTTAATTTTTAATTTTTAATTTTTAATTTTTAATAATTAATTTTTAATTTTTAAGTTTTAATTTTTAATTTTTAATTTTTAATTTTTAATTTTTAATTTTTAATTTTTAATTTTTAATTTTTAATTTTTAATTTTTAATTTTTAATTTTTAATTTTTAATTTTTAATTTTTAATTTTTAATTTTTAATTTTTAATTTTTAATTTTTAATTTTTAATTTTTAATTTTTAATTTTTAATTTTTAATTTTTAATTTTTAATTTTTAATTTTTAATTTTTAATTTTTAATTTTTAATTTTTAATTTTTAATTTTTAATTTTTAATTTTTAATTTTTAATTTTTAATTTTTAATTTTTAATTTTTAATTTTTAATTTTTAATTTTTAATTTTTAATTTTTAATTTTTAATTTTTAATTTTTAATTTTTAATTTTTAATTTTTAATTTTTAATTTTTAATTTTTAATTTTTAATTTTTAATTTTTAATTTTTAATTTTTAATTTTTAATTTTTAATTTTTAATATTTAATTTTTAATTTTTAATTTTTAATTTTAATTTTTAATTTTTAATTTTTAATTTTAAAATTTTAATTTTTAATTTTTAATTTTTAATTTTTAATTGTAATTTTTAATTTTTAAATTTTAATTTTTAATTTTTAATTTTTAATTTTTAATTTTTAATTTTTAATTTTTAATTTTTAATTTTTAATTTTTAATTTTTAATTTTTAATTTTTAATTTTTAATTTTTAATTGTTAATTTTTAATTTTTAAATTTAAATTTTAAATTTTTAATTTTTAATTTTTAGTTTTTAATTTTTAATTTTTAACTCTTAATTTTTAACTTTTAACTTTTAATTTTTAATTTTTAATTTTTAATTTTTAATTTTTAATTTTTAATTTTTAATTTTTAATTTTTAATTTTTAATTTTTAATATTTAATTTTTAATTTTTAATTTTTAATTTTTAATTTTTAATTTTTAATTTTTATTTTTTAATTTAAAATATTTAATTTTTAATATTTAATTTTTAATTTTTAATTTTTAATTTTTAATTTTTAATTTTTAATTTTTAATTTTTAATTTTTAATTTTTAATTTTTAATTTTTAATTTTTAATTTTTAATTTTTAATTTTTAATTTTTAATTTTTAATTTTTAATTTTTAATTTTTAATTTTTAATTTTTAATTTTTAATTTTTAATTTTTAATTTTTAATTTTTAATTTTTAATTTTTAATTTTTAATTTTTAATTTTTAATTTTTAATTTTTAATTTTTAATTTTTAATTTTTAATTTTTAATTTTTAATTTTTAATTTTTAATTTTTAATTTTTAATTTTTAATTTTTAATTTTTAATTTTTAATTTTTAATTTTTAATTTTTAATTTTTAATTTTTAATTTTTAATTTTTAATTTTTAATTTTTAATTTTTAATTTTTAATTTTTAATTTTTAATTTTTAATTTTTAGTTTTTAGTTTTTAATTTTTAATTTTTAATTTTAATTTTTATTTTTCATTTTTAATTTTTATTTTTAATTTTTAATGTTTAATGTTTAATGTTTTAATTTTTAATTTTTAATTTTTAATGTTTAATTTTTAATTTTTTAATTTTTAATTTTTAATTTTTAATTTTTAATTTTTAATTTTTAATGTTTAATTTTTAATTTTTTAATTTTTAATTTTTAATTTTTAATTTTTAATTTTTAATTTTTAATTTTTTTTAATTTTTAATTTTTAATTTTTAATTTTTAATTTTTATTTTTTAATTTTTAATTGTTAATTTTTAATTTTTAACTTTTAATTTTTAACTTTTAACTTTTAATTTTTAATTTTTAATTTTTAATTTTTAATTTTTAATTTTTAATTTTTAATTTTTAATTTTTAATTTTTAATTTTTAATTTTTAATTTTTAATTTTTAATTTATAATTTTTAATTTTTAATTTTTAATTTTTAATTTTTAATTTTTAATTTTTAATTTTTAATTTTTAATTTAAAATTTTTAATTTTTAATATTTAATTTTTAATTTTTAATTTTTAATTTTTAATTTTTAATTTTTAATTTTTAATTTTTAATTTTTAATTTTTAATTTTTAATTTTTAATTTTTAATTTTTAATTTTTAATTTTTAATTTTTAATTTTTAATTTTTAATTTTTAATTTTTAATTTTTAATTTTTAATTTTTAATTTTTAATTTTTAATTTTTAATTTATAATTTTTAATTTTTAATTTTTAATTTTTAATTTTTGATTTTTAATTTTTAATTTTTAATTTTTAATTTTTAATTTTTAATTTTTAATTTTTAATTTTTAATTTTTAATTTTTAAATTTTAATTATTAATTTTTAATTTTTACTTTTTAATTTTTAATTTTTAATTTTTAATTTTTAATTTTTATTTTTAATTTTTAATTTTTATTTTTCATTTTTAATTTTTATTTTAAATTTTTAATGTTTAATTTTTAATGTCTAATGTTTAATGTTTAATGTTTAATGTTTAATGTTTAATGTTTAATGTTTAATGTTTAATGTTTAATGTTTAATGTTTAATGTTTAATGTTTAATGTTTAATGTTTAATGTTTAATGTTTAATGTTTAATGTTTAATGTTTAATGTTTAATGTTTAATGTTTAATGTTTAATGTTTAATGTTTAATGTTTAATGTTTAATGTTTAATGTTTAATGTTTAATGTTTAATGTTTAATGTTTAATGTTTAATGTTTAATGTTTAATGTTTAATGTTTAATGTTTAATGTTTAATGTTTAATGTTTAATGTTTAATGTTTAATGTTTAATGTTTAATGTTTAATGTTTAATGTTTAATGTTTAATGTTTAATGTTTAATGTTTAATGTTTAATGTTTAATGTTTAATGTTTAATGTTTAATGTTTAATGTTTAATGTTTAATGTTTAATGTTTAATGTTTAATGTTTAATGTTTAATGTTTAATGTTTAATGTTTAATGTTTAATGTTTAATGTTTAATGTTTAATGTTTAATGTTTAATGTTTAATGTTTAATGTTTAATGTTTAATGTTTAATGTTTAATGTTTAATGTTTAATGTTTAATGTTTAATGTTTAATGTTTAATGTTTAATGTTTAATGTTTAATGTTTAATGTTTAATGTTTAATGTTTAATGTTTAATGTTTAATGTTTAATGTTTAATGTTTAATGTTTAATGTTTAATGTTTAATGTTTAATGTTTAATGTTTAATGTTTAATGTTTAATGTTTAATGTTTAATGTTTAATGTTTAATGTTTAATGTTTAATGTTTTAATTTCTAATTTTTAATTTTTAATTTTTAATTTTTAATTTTTAATTTTTAATGTTTAATTTTTAATTTTTTAATTTTTAATTTTTAATTTTTAATTTTTAATTTTTAATTTTTAATTTTTAATTTTTAATTTTTAATTTTTAATTTTTAATTTTTAATTTTTAATTTTTAATTTTTAATTTTTAATTTTTAATTTTTAATTTTTAATTTTTAATTTTTAATTTTTAATTTTTAATTTTTAATTTTTAATTTTTAATTTTTAATTTTTAATTTTTAATTTTTAATTTTTAATTTTTAATTTTTAATTTTTAATTTTTTAATTTTTAATTT
>CAVMKG010000313.1:12500-42500 GCA_963682025.1 Cordilura impudica | reverse complement strand
TATATAAGTTTGTCATTCCGTTTGTAATAATTAGAAAAAAAAATTTGGACCCCATAAAATATATATATTTGTGATCCTTATAACAACCGGAGTTGATATAGCGATGTCCGTCTGTCCGTCTGTCCGTCTGTCCGTCTGTGGAAATCACGATGACGGCATCAATCGGGCAGCTAGGGTGCTCGTTGGCATAAAAAATGATTCATTAACATCCTGAAAAGTTTGCTATTTAAAGTCTTGAAAAAATATAATTTTCTATGTTGCTCTTGTCACGATCACGCCCTCAATAGGATAGCTAGGATGATAATTTTTAGTGAGAATGATTCACCAAATTCATGGGAAGATTTCTACTTCAAAAATCATTAAAATCGGTGGAACAGGTCCAGGTAAATCTATGAAAAATTAAAAAAAAATGAAAAACATGATGTTTCCATATTGTTCCTGTTGTTATTCTAAATGTTGCATTGTTGTCATAGCTGGACTTGTTGTTTTTGTGGTCGTTGTGGTAATAATATAATAAAAACAAACCCTTTGTACATTTTTTTTGTGAACTCTGGTAGAAAATTTTAAAAGTTTCCATTGTTTTGGCATCACTAAAAAAATTTGTTAGATCATTTCTGTCCTTGCCACGAGCCTGCATGCAAAATTTCAGATCGATTGGCTCACGGGAAAGGGGCTAAAAATCGATCCAAAATTTTGTCGACAAGCAGACACTACCAGTTAATATAAAGGCAGTAAATAAAGGGAGTAAAAGTTCACCAATAATTTAAAAAACAAATTTTTATGTATTAATTTATTTAAGGAAAAAAATAATTAAATGAAATAGTAATAATAATAAAAAAAAAATAATATACAATACAAAAAAAAAAAAAGAATATATAAATAAAATAAAATAAAGATAAATGCATTCATAGCATTATAATACATATAAAAGGTCAATGTTTTCTAACCGTAACCGTAACGAGTCAGTTGTTTTTTTTTTACATGAAAATCATTTAAAACAGTTACCGAACGTAACCGGAACGTCCCAATACTTTTCATGTGAAAAAAAGGCTGACACGTTACGTAACAGTTACATGTCGCTAACTTGTTCTTTACACAGGCTACTGCTTTTGCAGCCAACTTCAAGTCTATTTACATAGTTTCGTAAGCATAACTGATAAAATTGTTTCTATTATTTTTTGCTGTAAGTAATAAATTATAAATATACTGAATTTGCAAACTAAAATGGATACATATATTGGAGGTGCTTTAATACAAAAGAGTTAACGAAACAAAATCAAAAAAAAAAAACAACTCTACAACATCAACAATGGCAGTCATATGTTCTTCAAATAGAAAAAAAAAACTGCAAGTGTGTTTTGTTGGCTACTAAACAAAAATAGTGTTGACAATATAACAAAATATGTAAAAGAAGTTAGTGCTATGAAATATTTTATTTTGTTTAAAAAAAAAAATCGCAAAATGAAAGGCTATAATTCCATTAATAATCAAAAGGCGTTAAACTAATTTATTTATTTTTACGTTGTACTAATGCATTTTAAATAAGTAAAAGTAATTGTATATTTAAATAAAAATGCATTTGTATTATATGTTGCTGTCGTATTCAGAAAAATCAAGTAGCTGACTATACGACTACAAATGCTGCTGCCAGCAGTCGTCTATGTGTTTCATTCATGATGTTGCATTTTTTTGCGAGCAATACTTACATATATTCTAAATAAAGAAATAATAGTTCTTTTCATACTGCGAAATCTATACAAATATATGTACAAATACTATATGTCAAATTTCAAATTTGCAATAATTGATACATTTTTGAAAGAAAATTGTATAATATGAAATGTCTTTAATTTATTTCATAGAAAACAATTTTTTGAGGTGCGTGGATTTTCCATATTTACTGTTTTACTATTTTCGTAATGAGGTTAAATGAGTTAAAAAGAATTTAAAATATTTGAAAATATTAGGTGAGGATCCTCAAGATGTAATATACGGTCGGTCTAAAACTTTTCACTTAGAGCCACAGTTAAATTCGAAACAACAAAAACCCATATATTTTGTGCATAAAGTTTAACATTAAATGTGCTTTTCTAAAATGTCTATATATTTTTTCTCATTCATTTCTGACCATCTTCAATGTAAATTTACCAAAGTTTTTTTTATTGCAATATGTATATAAAACTTAAAAATTTAATATTTTTTACTGTGTATTAACTTATTATTCTGCGATTTTCATTACATCACAAAATGTTACAAATTGGCACTACTGTTTCAAAAACAGAAAACTTCTAAATCAGTTGAAAACAGTTGATCTGTAAAACTGTGTGTGAAATTGTGTCAAATAAAATTACAAATATTAATAAATATAGTAATACATATATATATATTTTATTAATTTTGTTAAGAATTAGCACAAAATTTATTTTCCATTTTGCATTTCTTTTATAAAGAATTCTGCCATATTTTGTTAAAGGGAAAATCCATTTTTGTTATATTAAAAAAAAACAGACTTGCATTTAATTTTTCCGTGACTGCCTCAATAATTGCGTAGATGCCACGACAATATTTTTTCTAATTAAAACAGTTGATCTGGAAAGCTGTGTGTGAAATTGTGTCAAATAAAATTACAAATATTAATAAATATAATAATACATATATATATTTTATTAATTTTGTTAAGAATTGGCACAAAATTGATTTTCCATTTTGCATTTCATTTATAAAGAATTCTGCCATATTTTGTTAAAGGGAAAATAAATTTTTGTTATATTAAAAAAAACAGATTTGCATTTAATTTTTCCGTGACTGCCTCAATAATTGCGTAGATGCCACCGCAATATTTTTTCTAATTAAATATTAACCAATATCTAACTAGAATTATGATTTATTCTGACTGAAAAGCTCCAATTAAAAGTTATTCATCCCAATTATGAATATTCTCAAGGAATTTCTTTCTCACGGAAAATACATTTCTCGAGAAAAAAATTCCTCCAATTATAAATTCCGCGTGAACAAAAAATGATTAACTGGCATCATCGAATTTCGAAGCCACTTGCTTTGCTTATTGACAATTTATTTTCTATTTTTTGTGTGTGTGCAAACGAGCCTACAATAAATGTCCCAATAAACATTTTTGTTTGCTATCAACTTGAGGTGCATTTGAGATCAAATACATATCTCAAATCTCCAACGTTAATTCTCAAATGCCCTCAATAGTTCGAATATAGTCTTCTCAACTTAAAAGGCACATTTTTTATATGGCGTTTTTCATAGTTATCAAATTGAGAAATTTGTGATTCTCAACTTGATAGCAAAGAAATATTTCCAATCGGTATCAAATGGAAGCTACGGAATTGCCATATTAAAAAATATTATACTAATTTTAGAAATGAAAACAATGTACTTTTTTTAATGTTTTAATTTAATTTCATTATATATTTAACATTACTATGTACATATTTAACATTAAATGTACATATTATGTACATTTTTTTAATTTATAATTAAAAATAAATGAATTAATTAGTTGTACATTTTCTGAAAAATTCGACAAAAAGCAGAAATAATTAAAAATATATCAATGATTAATAATTAGTTATTTATAGTTCAGTTCGAGATCATGTATACATTTTCTAATACTAGAAAAGATAATACTTTATGCAATGTAAGAGAAATTTGGAAAAAATTGAAGACAGCGCTAGATGGAGTAGCTACTTTCGAACAAAGCGACTTGTTCATCGTCAGCATCCTTCTGCCTATTACTTCAACTCATGCTTAATCAACTATTTAACTCAACATTTGAAAGAAAAGAACATGAGAAATGTTTTTCTTTTTATATACGAGAGTTTGTATGAACAAGCTGAGATTTTCCAATTTATAGCTTTCTCTACATTAACATCGCTTTGATCAATTACAAATCTCGTAATGTGAAAATAAGCTCTTTTTTGTTTCGCCAAACGTCCCATAGATGGGAACTGTAATGACATGTGAAATCTTAACAGATTTATCACAATTGCATTGGACCGTATGTTTTGTATGTTAGTTTTTATGTATTGTCGATCTTGTGTTGTAATAATAATTAGTTATTTATAGTTCGGTTCGAGATCATGTATACATTTTCTAATACTAGAAAAGATAATACTTTATGCAATGTAAGAGAAATTTGGAAAAAATTGAAGACAGCGCTAGATGGAGTAGCTACTTTCGAACAAAGCGACTTGTTCATCGTCAGCATCCTTCTGCCTATTACTTCAACTCATGCTTAATCAACTATTTAACTCAACATTTGAAAGAAAAGAACATGAGAAATGTTTTTCTTTTTATATACGAGAGTTTGTATGAACAAGCTGAGCTTTTCCAATTTATAGCTTTCTCTACAGTAACATCGCTTTGATCAATTACAAATCTCGTAATGTGAAAAAAGCTCTTTTTTGTTTTGCCAAACGTCCCATAGATGGGAACTGTAATGACATGTGAAATCTTAACAGATTTATCACAATTGCATTGGACCGTATGTTTTGTATGTTAGTTTTTATGTATTGTCGATCTTGTGTTGTAATAATAATTAGTTATTTATAGTTCGGTTCGAGATCATGTATACATTTTCTAATACTAGAAAAGATAATACTTTATGCAATGTAAGAGAAATTTGGAAAAAATTGAAGACAGCGCTAGATGGAGTAGCTACTTTCGAACAAAGCGACTTGTTCATCGTCAGCATCCTTCTGCCTATTACTTCAACTCATGCTTAATCAACTATTTAACTCAACATTTGAAAGAAAAGAAAATGAGAAATGTTTTTCTTTTTATATACGAGAGTTTGTATGAACAAGCTGAGCTTTTCCAATTTATAGCTTTCTCTACATTAACATCGCTTTGATCAATTACAAATCTCGTAATGTGAAAAAAGCTCTTTTTTGTTTTGCCAAACGTCCCATAGATGGGAACTGTAATGACATGTGAAATCTTAACAGATTTATCACAATTGCATTGGACCGTATGTTTTGTATGTTAGTTTTTATGTATTGTCGATCTTGTGTTGTAATAATAATTAGTTATTTATAGTTCGGTTCGAGATCATGTATACATTTTCTAATACTAGAAAAGATAATACTTTATGCAATGTAAGAGAAATTTGGAAAAAATTGAAGACAGCGCTAGATGGAGTAGCTACTTTCGAACAAAGCGACTTGTTCATCGTCAGCATCCTTCTGCCTATTACTTCAACTCATGCTTAATCAACTATTTAACTCAACATTTGAAAGAAAAGAACATGAGAAATGTTTTTCTTTTTATATACGAGAGTTTGTATGAACAAGCTGAGCTTTTCCAATTTATAGCTTTCTCTACATTAACATCGCTTTGATCAATTACAAATCTCGTAATGTGAAAAAAGCTCTTTTTTGTTTTGCCAAACGTCCCATAGATGGGAACTGTAATGACATGTGAAATCTTAACAGATTTATCACAATTGCATTGGACCGTATGTTTTGTATGTTAGTTTTTATGTATTGTCGATCTTGTGTTGTAATAATAATTAGTTATTTATAGTTCGGTTCGAGATCATGTATACATTTTCTAATACTAGAAAAGATAATACTTTATGCAATGTAAGAGAAATTTGGAAAAAATTGAAGACAGCGCTAGATGGAGTAGCTACTTTCGAACAAAGCGACTTGTTCATCGTCAGCATCCTTCTGCCTATTACTTCAACTCATGCTTAATCAACTATTTAACTCAACATTTGAAAGAAAAGAACATGAGAAATGTTTTTCTTTTTATATACGAGAGTTTGTATGAACAAGCTGAGCTTTTCCAATTTATAGCTTTCTCTACATTAACATCGCTTTGATCAATTACAAATCTCGTAATGTGAAAAAAGCTCTTTTTTGTTTTGCCAAACGTCCCATAGATGGGAACTGTAATGACATGTGAAATCTTAACAGATTTATCACAATTGCATTGGACCGTATGTTTTGTATGTTAGTTTTTATGTATTGTCGATCTTGTGTTGTAATAATAATTAGTTATTTATAGTTCGGTTCGAGATCATGTATACATTTTCTAATACTAGAAAAGATAATACTTTATGCAATGTAACAGAAATTTGGAAAAAATTGAAGACAGCGCTAGATGGAGTAGCTACTTTCGAACAAAGCGACTTGTTCATCGTCAGCATCCTTCTGCCTATTACTTCAACTCATGCTTAATCAACTATTTAACTCAACATTTGAAAGAAAAGAACATGAGAAATGTTTTTCTTTTTATATACGAGAGTTTGTATGAACAAGCTGAGCTTTTCCAATTTATAGCTTTCTCTACATTAACATCGCTTTGATCAATTACAAATCTCGTAATGTGAAAAAAAAGGTCTTTTTTGTTTTGCCAAACGTCCCATAGATGGGAACTGTAATGACATGTGAAATCTTAACAGATTTATCACAATTGCATTGGACCGTATGTTTTGTATGTTAGTTTTTATGTATTGTCGATCTTGTGTTGTAATAATAATTAGTTATTTATAGTTCGGTTCGAGATCATGTATACATTTTCTAATACTAGAAAAGATAATACTTTATGCAATGTAAGAGAAATTTGGAAAAAATTGAAGACAGCGCTAGATGGAGTAGCTACTTTCGAACAAAGCGACTTGTTCATCGTCAGCATCCTTCTGCCTATTACTTCAACTCATGCTTAATCAACTATGTAACTCAACATTTGAAAGAAAAGAACATGAGAAATGTTTTTCTTTTTATATACGAGAGTTTGTATGAACAAGCTGAGCTTTTCCAATTTATAGCTTTCTCTACATTAACATCGCTTTGATCAATTACAAATCTCGTAATGTGAAAAAAGCTCTTTTTTGTTTTGCCAAACGTCCCATAGATGGGAACTGTAATGACATGTGAAATCTTAACAGATTTATCACAATTGCATTGGACCGTATGTTTCGTATGTTAGTTTTTATGTATTGTCGATCTTGTGTTGTAATAATAATTAGTTATTTATAGTTCGGTTCGAGATCATGTATACATTTTCTAATACTAGAAAAGATAATACTTTATGCAATGTAAGAGAAATTTGGAAAAAATTGAAGACAGCGCTAGATGGAGTAGCTACTTTCGAACAAAGCGACTTGTTCATCGTCAGCATCCTTCTGCCTATTACTTCAACTCATGCTTAATCAACTATTTAACTCAACATTTGAAAGAAAAGAACATGAGAAATGTTTTTCTTTTTATATACGAGAGTTTGTATGAACAAGCTGAGCTTTTCCAATTTATAGCTTTCTCTACATTAACATCGCTTTGATCAATTACAAATCTCGTAATGTGAAAAAAGCTCTTTTTTGTTTTGCCAAACGTCCCATAGATGGGAACTGTAATGACATGTGAAATCTTAACAGATTTATCACAATTGCATTGGACCGTATGTTTTGTATGTTAGTTTTTATGTATTGTCGATCTTGTGTTGTAATAATAATTAGTTATTTATAGTTCGGTTCGAGATCATGTATACATTTTCTAATACTAGAAAAGATAATACTTTATGCAATGTAAGAGAAATTTGGAAAAAATTGAAGACAGCGCTAGATGGAGTAGCTACTTTCGAACAAAGCGACTTGTTCATCGTCAGCATCCTTCTGCCTATTACTTCAACTCATGCTTAATCAACTATTTAACTCAACATTTGAAAGAAAAGAACATGAGAAATGTTTTTCTTTTTATATACGAGAGTTTGTATGAACAAGCTGAGCTTTTTCAATTTATAGCTTTCTCTACATTAACATCGCTTTGATCAATTACAAATCTCGTAATGTGAAAAAAGCTCTATTTTGTTTTTTTTTTTCCAAATTTCTCTTACATTGCATAAAGTATTATCTTTTCTAGTATTAGAAAATGTATACATGATCTCGAACCGAACTATAAATAACTAATTATTATTACAACACAAGATCGACAATACATAAAAACTAATATATCAATGATTTATTTGTACTTTTTTGGCATTTTTTAATTTAATTTATTATTTATGACATATTTAAATAATATCTCAGACTTAACACAAATCGTATTCAAGTTGAAAAAATGTTTGGTCTCAAGTGGAGAAAAGTGTTGGATATCCAATTGAGAGTAAAAATGTTTCTCAAAGATTGGAAAAAATGTTAAGTCTCAACTTGATGTCAAGTTGAAAGCAAACAAGGAGAAAAAATGTTCAACCCAAGTTGAGAATTACATTTGACATCAATTTAAGAACTTAACTTTTCTCCAACATTGGAGAAATAATATTTCAATGCATACTGGGGAATGACCGAAACTAACACATAAACAGTTTTTTCCTATTTGAAAAACATATGACTGTCATTGTTGCTGTTGTAGAGTTGTTATACCCTCCACTCCAGTGTGCAGAGGGTATATATAAGTTTGTCATTCCGTTTGTAATAATTAGAAAAAAAATTTTGGACCCCATAAAATTTATATATTTGTGATCCTTATAACAACCGGAGTTGATATAGCGATGTCCGTCTGTCCGTCTGTGGAAATCACGATGACGGCATCAATCCGGCAGCTAGGGTACTCGTTGACATAAAAATGATTCACTAAAATCCTGAGAAGTTTGCTATTTAAAATCGTCCAAATCGGTCGATTAGGGCCCGAGATTTGAATGAAGAACTAAAAAAGTCTTGAAAAAAAAATAATTTTCTATGTTGTTCTTGTCACGATCACGCCCTCAATAGTGCAGCTACAGTGATCATTTTTAGTGAGAATGATTCACCAAATTCATGGAAAGATTTCTACTTCAAAAATCATTAAAATCGGTGGAACAGGTCCAGGGAAATCTCTGAAAAAGTAAAAAAAAAAAATGAAAAACATGATATTTCTATATTGTTCTTGTTGTTATTCTAAATGTTGCATTGTTTTCATAGCTGGACTTGTTGTTTTTGTGGTCGTTATGGTAATAATATAACAAAAACAAACCCTTTGTACATTTTTTTTATCAACTCTGGTAGAAAAATTTAAAAGTTTCCATTGTTTTGGCATCACTAAAAAAATATGTTAGATCATTTCTGTCATTGCCACAAGCCTGCGTGCAAAATTTCAGATCGATTGGGTCGCGGGAAAGTGGTTAAAATCGATCCAAAATTTTTTCGACAAGCAGACACTACGAGTTAATATAAAGGGAGTAAAAATTCACCAACATCTAAAGCAAATAATGCTAAAATACCTAGTTGTTAATAAAAAAAACAATTGGGCAATTCACAATGGGTAATGTATCGTTGTATCTCTTGTATCGTGTATCACTTTACAATAGTGTAAAATTGTTGTTGGTAATTTTCACTGAAAAATCTGATACACGATCCAACTTCATTTGCTATGTTTAGTAAATGTTGTATATTGTATCATAACATATCAGTTCCAAGTGAATGCCAGTTTTTATGAAAAAGAAAAACAAATACATAGAATATTATCAGCATAAATAATTATAAAATAAAATATGGCAAATAATGCAAATAACGCAAATACATCGATAAGTTTATTTATATAAAAATTAATGTTTATATTTTTAGTATGTATTTTCTCTTTCAGTACCAACCAAAACATTTAACATTTTTTTTTTTTCATTTTAAATTAAAATGCAAGAGGTACGTAACTAAAACTCCAGGGTATATCTCACGACCAAAAAGCAAACACTGACAAGTGTTTTCTCTTATACAAAATAGCAGAAGCGACGAAGCGATCTTTCCTCGTTGGATCGAAAATTACTAAAGAAAGCGTTTTACAATATGAAAATACAACTGAGTGTTCACAACAAATGATTGTATTGTGTATTTCAATACAACATACAATATACAACACCTGTTGTGAATTGCCCAAATGTAAATTTAGCAAAAAAATTTATGTATTAATTTATTTAAGGTGCTATTACACGAAATGTTTTTTACATATGTACTGTCACTTTTTTTATCCATATGAAATTCCTCATGTCTGTCAAAATTGTCTTTTACATACGATTCATAATTTTTGCTATCACACGTGCATATGTATTTCCGTCTGACATAACCTCTAAATGTAAACAACAGCTAATTTAATTTGTGAATTTACAAAAATTTATTGTTAAAAAAAGGTTATTTATTTTTTAATTGTTAATTAATACTAAAGAATTTATTTTTCTTTCAATATTAATCTTTAAAATTTACTCTGTTTTGCTTTCGCCACAAGCAGTGTTGTATTTTCATATGTTTGTCATGCAAAAATAGAACCTGTTCTAATTGAAAAATGTACATGTGACTTTCCTCATGTGTTGTACACAAACAATGTTTCATATGTATCACAGGATGTGTACAACTTTTGTTGTGGGAAAATTTGACAGTACATATGTAAAAAACACATCATGTAATAGCACCTTTAAAGAGAAAAACACAAAAACAACGTTTGATGTTGTATTTTTTGTGTGTAATATTTAAATATACATACATACACATATTAAATAATACAAATAATGTACATATATTATATATATGTATGTATGTATATTCATAGTAACTGCATGTTAGAAATAAATCGGTTATTTTATTTACATAAAATTCTGCAGTATTTTGTTGTGGGGAAAATACATTTCTTTTGTATTAACAGAGTGTCACTTCATTTTGCTCAGCGTGACTATGCCACAGTAGATGCCGCCATAATTTTTGTTTGTTCTAATTAGCTTTGCAATAGTTATTTCTATTTTAACATGAATGTTAATATTTTCAACTAGATATCATACAGAACAATGTTAAGAGTATACACGGGTTGGTCTTTTATTTCATACGTTTTTTCATTATTCTTTTACAAATATGAACATAAGTTTGGCATATTACCCACCAATCTCACATCACACTGCAAGTTCGAAAAACTCAATACACTCACATTTTTTTTACTAATACACACACATTTTCCGCAGTGGTCACACTAATGGCACCAAATTTTTCGTGCGAATAGTGGCAGACACTAACGATGATTAATGTTACCCTGTTATAAATTTAATGCAAATTTACTGGATTCTGTAAAATTGTAATTAAAGTTTTAACTTGTTAAATCTATTATAATGATTTATTTTTTGAAATGCGCATACAAAAACGCAAGTTTGTTAATTATAGAGCATAAATATTATTAACTATTATTAAAATAATACTAATAATAATAAATGTAAACATTTTCCTTCAAACATGTGCCTGTATAATAAACTTGGTAACTCTACTTAAAATAAAATAAGAGAGAGAAGTATACAAATTTTTTCAAGTTTACGCTTCGACAACATTTTAAAAATGAGATTGCAGTCAGATGTTTGAGCATAAAATTTAATGGCGATGGATTCGACTAATTCGAACAATTTTTCGTTGATAATACGTACACAACGATTTTACAATTTCAGTGTGATGTGAGATTGGGGGGTTAACTTTTTGTTGTCTTTACAAAATAGAGTTACCGAGTTCGTCAATGAGTTTTTTGCTTACAAAACAGTTCTACATAGTTATATAGAATTATTATTCTGCTTTACCTATAAAATATCTGATTGCGGTTACATCTAATTTTTAAAAATTGTTTATAATTAATAAAGCATTATTATTCACATAAACACAAAATTTCACTTTTTAAATTTTCCATTCAAATTTAAGAAAATATCAATTATAATAAAAACTGAAAATAAAATTTCCACTTATAAATTAGAAAATATTAATTGAGTTTCAGAAAATCATATCAAAACGTCGGAAATAATAATTTTAAATTTAGAAATATCTTTACATTTAAAAATGTTTACATTTAAAAAAAATATTGCCATTCAGGAGATATTAATAACTTTTCAGTACCGCGATTCAGTAACTTCTTTTAACGATAGTCGAATTGTAAAAAAAAAGAAAATTGCAAAATTATCAGTAAAATTTTGAAACGATATTCGCTATTGTTAAAGTCAGCTGTTTTTGTTATCTAAACGACAACCATTTTTGTGTTGTTTATCCAATCGATAAAAACTTAAATTTTTAGGTTGAAATGTCGTCATACATAAATAAAAATCATGAAATAGTGAAAATATTTTGCTTTAATTAAAAAACTTTTTTATATAAATAACAAAATTAAATAGCATATTCAATTCATTATTTCATTTTCAAATAAATAAACAGAAATATTAGTAAAAAAAATAAAGATATTAAACATAAACATAAAATCATCCTGTCAAACCCGAAGTAATTTGTTTTTTTCTATTCTTTGTGTTTTTCGCTTATTTTGACAGAGATGCCACTCCTTTACAATTTAAATAAATAGAAAAACAGATTTGTCGATATTAATTTAAATTCAATGAATTTAAGAAAACCTCAAATGATATTTAAGAATTGCTAAAATTGTTACATAAGTAAACGTAATTTTATGAGAATGTTATTTTTTATATATAAATTTTCACAATTTTTTTTGGATGAAAATTTGAAGTTTTTCAGAAAATAAAGATAACATTAAATTATTTTATTTAAAATGTTTGGGACTTTTCGTTTTTTTGCGTTTTTCATCCCTAATTTGATTATTTATTATTATAAATTTATTCTCTATGTTTTCAAAATATGGCAATATTTTAAAAAAAAGTTGAGAGAGCTTTTTTTTTGGTTATTATTTTGTTACTCCATCCGACCTATATGGCCACAATGAAGAAATATTTGGCCAGTTAAAAGAAACTATACAGCCATCTCCAATTAGCACGATTTAATGCATATAGCCACTCTACACAACCATTACCTTTGCAATGGAGGTTAGGGCGAGCTATTTAATTAGCAAAAACTAAATTAAACGAGAAGTTATGTCATATAACCGGAAACGCATGCATATAGGTATATAACCAAAATGCATGCCGATCAGCAACCACGATGACCAAAAAGCAAACACCGAAATAAATCCGAAATAATAGAAAAGAAGAAAACCAACCCCAAAGAATTTGCTGAAATAATTTGGTATTAAGTTTAACAAATTGTTTACTTTTTCATTTACATTTATTATCAAGACTCAAACCGAGGTGGAGGGTATCAAAGATTCGGCACAGCCGAATTTAACACTCTTACTTGTTAATTTTAAAGTTTAAAATTGAAACGTATATAATATTAAGTTGTAAAAAAAAATTTTCAAAAAATCCCTACAATTCGACAAAAGTAAGAAATCTTTTGCATTAAACACATATACGCAAATCCATTTATCGATGCGTTACAAATGGAATGTCATAATAAGATCGAAAAAATAAAACTGATTAACGCTAGTGCTTTTAAAATATAAGACATGGTCAAGTATTCCGAAAAAGATCCGAAATTTAAAAATATATTTTGTTTAATATCTTTTTATTTATTTATTTATTTATTATTATTAATCTATGGAATTAATCCTTACAGACTATTTACAATTAACAATGAATGAAAAATTAAAAAATTTAATTTAATGTGTTCAAATAAATTATTATATTACTTTTTATGACATTTGTATTTGAAAAAAAATCTATAAATCTATAAAGCTTATTAAATTCAGAACACATTCGTCTAAGCGGATCACCGTTTGCATAATTTGATCTATAAAACTGGACAGTTAAAGGTGAGAAGAAACGTGTTGGCCGTTGGGGGATGTTAAATGAAATATTGTTGATCAGAAAACCAGAACAAACATCGCCATTAATTATGTTCAAAAGAAACGAAACGTTTAGCATAGATCTGCGGCTTTTTAAGGTTGGCAGCTTAACAAGGGCGAGTCTGCTGTTATATGACGGAAGATTTAATTGGTTAAAATTTAAGCTGCGAAGACAGAATAGTAGGAATTGTTTTTGCACCGATTCAATGCTATCAATATGAGTTTGATAGATAGGGTCCCATATAATAGATGCATATTCCAAAATCGGTCTCACAAGTGACGTGTATAGTGTTTTTGTTACATACGGATCGTTGAACTCTTTAGACCAACGTTTTATAAAACCAAGAACTCCTCTGGCTTTGTTTACCGTAATTGTAATATGAAGAACGAAACTAAGTTTTGAATCTAATAAGACACCAAGATCTAAGAAGTTATCAACTTTTTCCAATTGAAAGCCTCCCAACACGTAATTTACAGATATTGGTCTTTTTCGAACAAAACGCATATATTTGCACTTTTTAAGATTGAGCTCCATTAAATTTAAAATACACCATGAGTGAAACGAATCCAAATCATTTTGAAGATAAGTGTGGTCGGAATATTGGTTATAACTCATAAAGACTTTTACATCGTCAGCATACATCAGGATATTTGAAAACTGAATAACCTGTGGCAAATCATTTATAAATAAAGAAAATAAAAGCGGTCCAAGATGGCTGCCTTGCGGTACTCCAGATAAAACATTAATATTTTTCGAAGATATGTTATTAAAAAGTACATTTTGCTTTCTGTTTGTCAAATATGAATATATCCACTTTGTACTAAGATCAGAAAATCCCATTAGATGTAATTTCTTTATAAGAAGTTTATGGTTGACTTTATCAAACGCCTTGCTGAAATCAGTGTAAATTGCGTCAGTTTGCTTTCTTTGAAGAAAGCCACGATTGACTATTGTTGTAAGATGTAAAAGGTTCGTTGAGGTTGAGCACCGTTTTTGAAAGCCATGTTGGAATGGAGAAATTAATGTGTTGACTTGGTGACATAGTTGATCAGTTATAATTTTTTCAAAGAATTTAGGTATAGTACTTAATTTTGCAATACCACGATAATTTGTAACATCCGACTTGTTTCCGGATTTAAATAGCGGAATAATGAAAGAGTCCTTCCATGTATTTGGAAAGTATCCGTATTTAATTGATGAGTTAAACATTATTGTCAATGGAATAGCTAAAGCATCCGCACATTTGATTAAAATACTGCTAGGAATTTTATCAGGTCCACTATTATACGAAAATTTTAGTTTTTTCAACCCTTTAGAAACCATAGATACATCAAGAAATGGAATACATATGGTTCTATTAGCAGTCAGTATATATGGATAAGTGGTAGAATCATCAAAAGTTGAATTGGAATAAGTTGTTGAAAAAAAATCAGCAAACAAATTACTTATAATAGTATTATCATAAGATTCAGTATGTTGAAATTTCATAATAGCAGGATAACCAGTTGTTTTTCTCTTAGTGTTGACAAATTTATAAAAAGATTTTGGATTACTTTTGAAACTATTTTTCATTTTGATTAAGTAATTAGAGTAACATGATTTATTCAGTGCAGTATATTCCGCTCGGCTGATGGAGTATTTCCCATAATCCACAAGAGAACCGGATAGCTTGTATTTCTTGTAATATTTATTTTTTTTATTTTTAAGTCTTATGAGTTGCTTGGTATTCCAAGGAGGACCAGAAAGTTTATTACGAATTTGTTTCGGAATACATAAATCCATTGCAGAGGAAATAGTACTGTAAAATGTTTCAGTCATATGATCAATAGCAACTGTGGATCCAATAGAAAAAGATAATAGACTGTGCCAGTTCGTACTATGTAGAAGTTCGTTCAACAAACAGTAATTTGATTGTGCGAAACAAAAATCTTTAACATCATTTTTAGAAGGTGTTTTTAAAAGTCCAGAGGGAATATATAAATTTACTTCAATGGTAGGGTGATGTGTATCTTCAGGAGAAGAAATTGGGATTGAACGCTTGATGTAACATTCCGAAGTATCGTTGACAAATATTAAATCCAATAATTTATAAAGATTGTTGTATATACCATTTATTTGAAAGAGATTCAGATCAAATAAAATATTGAAAAGCTCTTCACACTTATTATTTGATTTGGATGGAACAAAATATTTTTCATCAGGTAAGAACTTCCAGGATATTGAAGGCAAATTAAAATCACCAAGAATAATAACAAAGTCATCTTGATTAGCTGTACGAAGAATATATTTAATAGCTTCGCCATGTTTGTCATAAATAGACTGTGAGGACGATGGAGGAATATATGAGCAGGTAATAAATAATTGTTTTCCATTAAGTTTAATTAAAACTGCGATAAATTCGATGTCGAATGAGGGGTCAATTAATAAAGCCTCTGAGAATAAAATACTGGAGACCGCAATAAGAACACCGCCACCATTTGTTGTGGACCCACGATCACGTCTAAAAATATTGTATTTGTAAGAGAGTATTTCCGTATTCAAAAAAGTATCATTAAGCCAAGTTTCAGTAAGTACGATGATGTGATGTTGTAAGTTGAAACTTTCCATATATAAAGATGTGAGTTTAGTTCTTAAGCCGCGAACATTTTGATAAACTAATGAAATGTAATCAACAGTACAAGCTCCTAGTTTTTTGGAGCATTTAAATCAATTTGTGGAAGACGACCAATGTTAGCGGATCTTGGATTTTCCCTGTATATATATTCACGAACCAATGTATATTTAGGCCAAAAATTAGGATCCAGAATACGTTCAAAAAGATCATTAGTAACAGTAACTTTGAAAGAAGTAATGGATCTTGGTTGAGAAAAAACAAACTTATATGTTGAAATGTCTACGTTTGGACCCACCTTAGATTTAATGAAGGAATCAACATCTTCAGTAGTTGTATCAAAGGCCAGCCTCGAGATGAAAACAGTTTTTTTAGGTGGTACAGCTCTTAGCGTATTATTTATAGTTTGACTATTATTGAAAACGGGAACAGGGTTATTTAAGGCAAATTCAGGTTGATTATGGGCAATATCAGCACAGCTCAAAGGAATAGCAGGATCCTTAATGTTATTAATAATTGAAAGTGAATCAGGTATAGAAGAACCAGAAGTAACATAAACCGGAACAGGATTATTGTTTTTTTCTTTGGTAGCATTTCTTGACGATTTACGGCGTTTCGGTGAAGATTGCGGAGGAGATTTTAAATTATCCAATGATTTGAAATCGTCAAATAATTTTCCATAATCATTAATACGATTAGTTAAATCCGACGCTTCTTCTTGGATATTCAAAAATTTCTTTTTTGTATCTTGAAAGAAGCGATAAAAACTTACGCCAATTTTTCTGCACTTATAGCAGCACCAATGTAGACCTTTATTATTGGTCAAAGCATCCGCAACTAACCCAGAAAGACCACTACATTTAAGATGACAAAGTTCATGACACAACCAACAAACGATCATCCGTTCCCCATCATCCTTAATGGAACAAGTATTTATCAAACAGGACATATTAATAAAACAGATGTGGCAACGCTACTTTTTAAGTTTGACAGATTTATTACAAATTATGTGTAGTTATTGTTAAATATAAGAAAAGAGTTTACTTGTTTGTTTGTTATCAATTTTGCAAATAGGCTGCTATGTGTTGTTATTGTAAAATGGGTGTTGTTGTAAAAATATTATGCACTTCTATTGACTTTAAAATTGTTAAACGTAAATGCTGAAAATTCAGAGTATTTGTTGTAATAAATTACTAAATTGACCAAATTGTTTACATTTTCAAATATTTTATCTAAATTTGTTACAAATAGTGCAAGAAAACCTATGTGGAGGGTATCAAAGATTCGGCATAGCCGAATTTTACACTCCTACTTGTTAATTTTTAATTTTTAATTTTTAATTTTTAATTTTTAATTTTTAATTTTTAATTTTTAATTTTTAATTTTTAATTTTTAATTTTTAATTTTTAATTTTTAATTTTAAATTTTTAATTTTTAATTTTTAATTTTTAATTTTTAATTTTTAATTTTTAATTTGTAATTTTTAATTTTTAATTTTTAATTTTTAATTTTTAATTTTTACTTTTTAATTTTTAATTTTTAATTATTAATTTTTAATTTTTAATTTTTAATTTTTAATTTTTAATTTTAAATTTTAAATTTTAAATTTTTAATTTTTAATTTTAATTTTTAATTTTTAATTTTTAATTTTTAATTTTTAATTTTTATTTTTAATTTTTAATTTTTAATTTAAAATTTTTAATTTTTAATTTTTAATTTTTAATTTTTAAAATTTAATTTTTAATTTTTAATTTTTACTTTTTAATTTTTAATTTTTAATTTAAATTTTTAATTTTTATTTTTGGTTTTTAATTTTTAATTCTTAATTTTTAATTTTTAATTTTTATTTTTCAATTTTTAATTTTTAATTTTTAATTTTTAAATTGAAATTTTTTTATTATTAATTTTTAATTGTTAATTTTTAATTTCGGTTAGAATCCTTAGAAGACTGTTTATAGTGGTCACCCAGAGAAGGGGGGATAGAATTCCCCCTTGAGGTGTCCCACAGCAAACCTTGTCTCTTATTTTAATGCCACAAATCTCGCAATTTATCCATCTATTCCCTAGCATGTGACTGATCCAGGCTTTGATATCCCCGTCGATGTCGAATCGTTCTAAGGAGTGGAGCAGCGTATTTGTTGATACATTGTTAAAAGCTCCTTCTATATCAATGAATATGGCTAGAGTAAAGATTTTTAGATCGAAAGATTTCTCTATGTGGTGAACTACTTCATGAAGCGCAGTTTCTACTGAGCGTCCCTTTAAATAAGCGTGTTGTTTGAACTTCAACAGCTCATTTGGGATTTGAGATTTAACCATGTTATCGACTATTCGCTCCATGGTTTTCAGTAGGAAGGATGTAAGACTTATCGGTCGATAGGCCTTAGGGTTCGCGTAGCTTTCCTTTCCCGGCTTTCGTATGAAGACCACTTTGGCCTCCTGCCATGCTCTGGGGGTATACGCAAGTTTTAGGCAAGCAGAGAATATGCCAGCCAGACTTCTGCCAATCAAGTCCCCGCTCTTTTGTAATAGAGCAGGAAAGATTTCATCTGGGCCTGCTGCCTTAAAGGGGGCAAAGCTTTGTATTGCCTTAATTACCATATTTTCGGTTATTCTATCATATCTTTCCTCTCGGTAATTTTTAATTTTTAATTTTAATTTTTAATTTTTAATTTTTAATTTTTAATTTTTAATTTTTAATTTTTAATTTTTAATTTTTAATTTTTAATTTTTAATTTTTAATTTTTAATTTTTAATTTTTAATTTTTAATTTTGAATTTTTAATTTTGAATTTTTAATTTTTAATTTTAATTTTAATTTTTAATTTTTATTTTTAACTTTTAATTTTTAATTCTTAATTTTTAATTTTTAATTTTTAATTTTTAATTTTTAAATTTTAATTTTTAATTTTTAATTTTTAATTTTTAATTTTTAATTTTTAATTTTTAATTTTTAATTTTTAAATTTTAATTTTCAATTTTTAATTTTTAATTTTTAATTTTTAATTTTTAATTTTTAATTTTTAATTTTTAATTTTTAATTTTTAATTTTTAAATTTTAATTTTTAATTTTTAATTTTTAAGTTTTAATTTTTAATTTTTAAATTTTAATTTTAAATTTTTAATTTTTAATTTTTAATTTTTAATTTTTAATTTTTAATTTTTAATTTTTAATTTCTAATTTTTAATTTTTAATTTTTAATTTTTAAATTTTAATTTTTATTTTTTAATTTTTAACTTTTAATTTTTAATTTTTAATTTTTAATTTTTAATTTTTAATTTTTAATTTTTAATTTTTAATTTTTAATTTTTAATTTTTAATTTTTAATTTTTAATTTTTAATTTTTAATTTTTAATTTTTAATTTTTAATTTTTAATTTTTAATTTTTAATTTTTAATTTTTAATTTTTAATTTTTAATTTTTAATTTTTAATTTTTAATTTTTAATTTTTAATTTTTAATTTTTAATTTTTAATTTTTAATTTTGAATTTTTAATTTTTAATTTTTAATTTTTAATTTTCAATTTTTAATTTTTAATTTTTAATTTTTAATTTTTAATTTTTAATTTTTAATTTTTAATTTTTAATTTTTAATTTTTAATTTTTAATTTTTAATTTTTAATTTTTAATTTTTAATTTTTAATTTTTAATTTTTAATTTTTAATTTTTAATTTTTAATTTTTAATTTTTAATTTTTAATTTTTAATTTTTAATTTTTAATTTTTAATTTTTAATTTTTAATTTTTAATTTTTAATTTTTAATTTTTAATTTTTAATTTTTAATTTTTAATTTTTAATTTTTAATTTTTAATTTTTAATTTTTAATTTTTAATTTTTAATTTTGAATTTTGAATTTTTAATTTTGAATTTTTAATTTTGAATTTTTAATTTTTAATTTTTAATTTTTAATTTTTAATTTTTAATTTTTAATTTTTAATTTTTAATTTTTAATTTTAATTTTTATTTTTAACTTTTAATTTTTAATTCTTAATTTTTAATTTTTAATTTTTAATTTTTAATTTTTAATTTTTAATTTTTAATTTTTAATTTTTAATTTTTAATTTTTAATCTTTAATTTCTAATTTTAAATTTTTAATTTTTAATTTTTATTTTTTCATTTTTGATTTTTAATTTTTAATTTTTATTTTTTAATTTTTAATTTTTAATTTTTAATTTTTAATTTTTAATTTTTAATTTTTAATTTTTAATTTTTAATTTTTAATTTTTAATTTTTAATTTTTAATTTTTAATTTTTAATTTTTAATTTTTAATTTTTAATTTTTAATTTTTAATTTTTAATTTTTAATTTTTAATTTATAATTTATAATTTTTAATTTTTAATTTCTAATTTTTAAATTTTAATGTTTAATTTAAAATTTTTAATTTTTAATTCTTAATTTATAATTTTTAATTTTTAATTTTTAATTTTTAATTTTTAATTTTTAATTTTTAATTTTTAATTTTTAATTTTTAATTTTTAATTCTTGATTTTAAATTTTTAATTTTTAATTTTTAATTTTTATTTTTAATTTTTAATTTTTAATGTTTACTTTTTAATTTTTAATTTTTAATTTTTAATTTTTAATTTTTAATTTTTAATTTTTAATTTTTAATTTTTAATTTTTGATTTTTAATTTTTGATGTTAGGTTATTTTAGGTTAGGTTGAAAAAGAGGAGCCATGTATACACTTAGCTCATATCCGTTTTACCCGGATATACACTTAAGCCAGAAAGTCGGCTTGTTGTGCGCTCTACATCCTCGTGCTCATCCGTTAATCTACTCCTTATATAACTTAGGAGTTCGTTCTCGATAGCAAATCTCCTGAGTGCTTTCCAGCGTATCCCCCTAAGAGCCGCTAGGCCTGGTATGATTTCGTTGGATAAATTTCTGACCCTCGTTCCGGCAAATGCAGGACAGTAACAAAGGTAGTGTTCTAGGGTCTCGTCATCCTCTCCACAAGCTCTGCATGTGGCCGATTCTGCCCGTCCTATACGGTATAGATGAGCCATCAGTTCAGAGTGTCCAGTGAGGATGCCAATAATCCTACTCAGTTCCTTTCTATTTAGACTAAAGATTTCCTTAGTCTTCGAAGTGTTTGGAGAGCCCCATAGTATCTTCGTAGCCTTACCCACGTCAGTTTCCTCCCAAGTTGAAGTATGTGAATTAGTTGCCCACTCCGATAGTTTCAATTTGAGAGCCTGGAAAGGTATTGGGTTTTCCAAATTGACACCCTCCAGGAAAGAACCCTTCCTGGCCAGTTCATCTGCAATCTCGTTTCCCATTATACCACTGTGTCCTGGGATCCAAATGATTTCAAGTCTGCCTCTTGTAGTGAAGTTTGCAATTTCTTCCTTACATCTGAGGACAGTCCTTGATCTAGTTTTGTCCGAGGATATCGCCCTGATAGCCGCTAGACTGTCCGAAAATATTTTCACGTCTCCGGGGCTTGGGATTGCCCGTACGTCAGTAGATCTTATGCATTCCGTTATCGCGACCATTTCGGCCTGAAAGACAGAATTGTGGTCCGGAATGCGTAGGTGTATGCCATTGGAACGGTCCTCATCATAGAAACCTATACCAGTCCTACCATGCAGACTAGATCCGTCTGTGTAGTAGTGTGACCCTGGAAGGTTTCGTAGAAAATTTTCGTTCAACCAGCTTTCCCTGTCAGGTATCCTTATACTGCAGGGTATGTTTGTCGACACTTCCGCGATTCTATCACAGCTAAAATCCATTGTGTTGAATTCCGGTATCTGGTCCAATATTGTTTGGTGTCTGGTCATATGATCGGTGATGTATTCCCCTGTTACTCTTAGTCGTAACATGGCCAGGGCTGCCTCATATTTAATTCTAATCTCGATCGGGTGTATAGATAGAATCGTATCTAAAGCCCTCGTAGATGTAGTCCGCATTGCGCCGCAGATTCCTATGCAGCAGAGGCGTTGTATTTTTTGGAATGGTTTAATATAGCATTTCCTGTTCATTGATGTCCATGTGACTACGGATTCGTAGGTTAGAATTGGTCTAACGACGCTTGTGTTAAGCCAATGAGTCATCCTCGGGTTTAAACCCCATTTTGAACTTATAGCTCTTCTGCAAATGGCCCATATCCGATGAGCCTTCGCGACTTTGCTCTCAATATGGTCCTTCCAAGTGAGCTTTTTGTCGAGAATCACCCCAAGGTATTTCACCGTTTGTGTGATTCTCATCGTTTCGCCCTGGAAGCGGCGTTCATCGAATTCGACTATTTTCGTCTTCCTAGTAAAGAGGCATATTTCAGCCTTTTCCGGGTTCACATTTAATCCCCTTGGTTGTGCCCAATCGTATGCTATTTCGAGTGCATCCGATGCCCTCATACATAAATTTCTAGGATCTTTCCCCCTTAACAGTATCGCTACATCGTCTGCGTAGCAGACAGGTTGGAAACCCTTATCGGTTAGAATCCTTAGAAGACTGTTTATAGTGGTCACCCAGAGAAGGGGGGATAGAATACCCCCTTGAGGTGTCCCACAGCAAACCTTGTCTCTTATTTTAATGCCACAAACCTCGCAACTTATCCATCTATTCCCTAGCATGTGACTGATCCAGGCTTTGATATCCCCGTCGATGTCGAATCGTTCTAGGGAGTGGAGTAGCGTATTTGTTGATACATTGTTAAAAGCTCCTTCTATATCAATGAATATGGCTAGAGTAAAGATTTTTAGATCGAAAGATTTTTCTATGTGGTGAACTACTTCATGAAGCGCAGTTTCTACTGAGCGTCCCTTTAAATAAGCGTGTTGTTTGAACTTCAACAGCTCATTTGGGATTTGAGATTTAACCATGTTATCGACTATTCGCTCCATGGTTTTCAGTAGGAAGGATGTAAGACTTATCGGTCGATAGGCCTTAGGGTTCACGTAGCTTTCCTTTCCCGGCTTTCGTATGAAGACCACTTTGGCCTCCTGCCATGCTCTGGGGGTATACGCAAGTTTTAGGCAAGCAGAGAATATGCCAGCCAGACTTCTGCCAATCAAGTCCCCGCTCTTTTGTAATAGAGCAGGAAAGATTTCATCTGGGCCTGCTGCCTTAAAGGGGGCAAAGCTTCGTATTGCCTTAATTACCATATTTTCGGTTATTCTATCATATCTTTCCTCTCGATATTGTTCCTCATTAGGCCCTTCATATTGCTCCCCTTCGGGTCCCGTCTGCTGTTCCACGTTGGTTCCAGTTCGTCGGGACACATTGGTACCAACTTCAGGGTCTCTGTTCGGCCCATATTCTTCGGTAAGAAAGTGTGTTTCCATCAATATTATTAAGGACTGTTCCATCGATTCCGCCCGAATCCCGTCCCTATCGACAAGAGTTTCAGGCTGTGAATGGGTTTTCGATAAGAATTTCTTGATTTTTGAGACGTCATTAACGCTATCAACCTGTTCACAGAATTGTCTCCAGGAGTTGCGTTTGGCTATTCGAATCTTTTTGTTGTAATCCCTGAGCTTAACATGGTAGTCATCCCAGTATATTGCGTGTTTTTTACGACGAGCCCTATTGAAAAGTCTTCGGACGTCCTTCCCAAGATTTATCAGTTCCCCTGTTAGCCAGGGTTTATCTCGGGGAGATCTCCTTTCCCGGAGTGGACAGCATTCCTTGAAGATCTCAATTAGGCTCCTCGTTATTTTGTCGACTTCCTCGTCAACCTCTTCGACATACCTTAAGTCTGTGCGAGGAGTAGTTAGAGGGCTTGTAGATTTCTTCTAAATTTAGGCCAATCAGTCTTAGCCTTATTCCTGAACTTGATGGGTTCAGGTGGTGGGTGTGTCAGTTTAAATAAAATGTATCGATGATCCGAGAAGGAATGTTCGCTAGAGACATGCCAATCATGGATATCATCCACTAAATTTTTCGAACAAATTGAAATATCTAGAACCTCTTCCCTTAATTTGTTAACAAATGTTGCCGTGTTCCCAACATTAAGGGTAAAAAGGTCACTTTCGTTAAGGAATTCAAGTAAAGCATCCCCCCTTTGGTTACAGTTCGAACTTCCCCAAGCTATATGGTGAGAATTCGCATCGCACCTTATGAGAATTTCCTTACCTGTTATCGTGGCCGTTTTTACCATCTCTTCAAGTTCCGACGTCGGTGGAGATGTCGGTGAGTCCGACGGAAGCATTGGTTGGCTTCCGTGTTGCAGGACGGTGGCATCTGCGGTGGACAAGTCTGGGGAAAAGAGATAGTTTAGGTTTTTGTGACAAATAATACAAGTTCTCGGTCGAGTTCCTGTATGAGCAAAGAAAATTTGGTAATTGGGATCATTATTCCAGTAACCTTGTCATTTACCGTCCATGGTTCCTGTACTAGAACGACATGTAACTTACCTTTTTGTAGTTTTTCCATCAGAGTTTGAGTAGCCGTTTTGCTCCGATGGAGGTTGATCTGCATGAGCATGATCATTGTTCGGCTAAAAGTTTATCTTCATGGGATTTGGTTATTTCTAACTCTCCCTTTTTAGCTGAGGTTTATGGTGTTAGGTCTGTGGAAGTCCCCTCGCTATTGCTCGCCTTTGATTCATCATTTGCCTTCTCCCAGCCAATGGTCGTCTTGCCTACTTTAAAGTAGACTGCGGCTGAGACGAAGAACGCTTTACCCTTAGTGGTCTTTAGGCTGGCCATTGACTCCTGATCAATCCCCACCACGATAAGAGTGCCGTCTGGGCCCTCCTCTCTGTGGAAGATCTCCCATTCGTCAGTGGCTAGACCTTTATTTTGCTTTCCCAAGACTTTCACAACGTCTTCGCTAGCAAGTTTGCTGCCCCAACCTTTTATGAAGAAGGAGGCTTTGGTCAGGGGTGGAATGTCCGCCTTTTTGACTAGGGATAGTTTGGCACCATCCCAAGGAGCTGGTATGCATTCCACCATTTTCTCCAGGGTTTGTACACATGCGTTGGATGCAAGTTGTAGCATTAGTACATCCATGGAGAATCTGCAGCTGTTAATTTGGATCTTCTGGTCATCGTTCTCGGCCTCTAGGGTGTATTCCAGGATCCTTTTACTGAATGCCTCTTCGAGAACTTGTCTCTGGGCTATAGGAATTTTGCCTGTGGGACTACTTGAATCGACAATGGCGTAGCAGAGTTCGTCCATTACTGGTCTTTTCGCCATACTAGCATATGAAGTCGATTGTTCCTTGCCTGATGGTGCAATCTGTTTTCTCTTCATTGCTTGTCTTTCACCTTTGGAAGGGTTCTGCACTTGCAATGAGGGATTACATTTTGCATCACTTTTCCTAGTTGACGTTGTCCCAGTAACCTCTCCTTTGGATTGAGTTCCCGTGATGGTACCTCTGTTCTTCTGGTTGGGGTTATTGGTCAACTGTGTACTAGTTGGCATGGAGTTTCTCTTCTTCTTTTTAGCTTCTGCAATGTTCTGCTCCTCAGTAGAACGTATCCGCTTTCCCACTTCCGAGGATGCGGGTGTAGCAGGTCCATTATCCTTTGGAGCATCTAGCTTCGCTTCAGCTTTTTGAGTTTTCTGGTTCATTTTGGCGATTTTTCGTCGTTGGGCCCCAGATAACCTTTTCTTATTGGTAGAGAGTTTAGCTATGCTGGCGCTTACTTCCTCTACCATTTTGTCAACTTCAGAGTTTGCCTTTTCAGGCTGTGTGGCAATGATTGTATCATTGCCTTCATTTGAGGAGTTCGATTCGTCGGAATCCGAACCTGTCGTGTGAGGTTGAGGTCGCACAAGGCTCCCTCTCGGATCCGACTCCTCAATCTCCTTATTTTGGGTTTTTGTTGTAACATACCCATCTATGGAGGCCAAGTTACCAACCTCCATAGTGGACTTGCAGTCAAGTGATCTCGACGACTGTGGGCCCGCTTGCTCACCACACTTAGCCGCCGGTACTGGGTTATTTAGGCCCTGCACCGTAACTTTATTTTCATGAGTAGACATATCATATCATGGGTTTATTTTATTTTCGGGAACCACCCCTATCCAGTTTTTGGTCCGCGGGGAGTGCATGACCCCCGAAAATCATCGTCCTCTTGTAGAAACAAACTTTTGTTATAAAGTAAATTTTTACCTGGTTACGATGATCTTTAAGCTAAGATGTTCTCTAATAGTAATCTTCTGCGAGTGCCGGTGAGCATTTGTATCAGAGCTATTAGGGTACATCCCAGCCCCCTCTATCCGCCACCTGGGGACGCGCCCGATGGGAGACTGGCATCTTCCGCACGGGATTTTTAATGTTTAAACATTTTTTATATTTAATTTTTAATTTTTAATTTTAAATTTTTAGTTTTTACTTTTTAATTTTTAATTTTTAATTTTTAATTTTTAATTTTTAATTTTTAATTTTTAATTTTTAATTTTTAATTTTTAATTTTTAATTTTTAATTTTTAATTTTTAATTTTTAATTTTTAATTTTTAATTTTTAATTTTTAATTTTTAATTTTTAATTTTTAATTTTTAGTTTTTAATTTTTAATTTTTAATTTTTAATTTTTAATTTTTAATTTTTAATTTTAAATCTTTAATTTTTAATCTTTAATTTTTAATTTTTAATTTTTAATTTTTAATTTTTAATTTTTAATTTTTAATTTTTAATTTTTAATTTTTAATTTTTAATTTTTAATTTTTAATTTTTAATTTTTAATTTTTAATTTTTAATTTTTAATTTTTAATTTTTAATTTTTAATTTTTAATTTTTAATTTTTAATTTTTAATTTTTAATTTTTAATTTCTAATTTTTAATTTTTAATTTTTAATTTTTAATTTTTAATTTTTAATTTTTAATTTTTAATTTTTAATTTTTAATTTTTAATTTTTAATTTTTAATTTTTAATTTTTAATTTTTAATTTTTAATTTTTAATTTTTAATTTTTAATTTTTAATTTTTAATTTTTAATTTTTAATTTTTAATTTTTAATTTTTAATTTTTAATTTTTAATTTTTAATTTTTAATTTTTAATTTTTAATTTTTAATTTTTAATTTTTAATTTTTAATTTTTAATTTTTAATTTTTAATTTTTAATTTTTAATTTTTAATTTTTAATTTTTAATTTTTAATTTTTAATTTTTAATTTTTAATTTTTAATTTTTAATTTTTAATTTTTACTTTTTAATTTTTAATTTTTAATTTTTAATTTTTATTTTTAATTTTTAATTTTTAATTTTTACTTTTTAATTTTTAATTTCTAATTTTTAATTTTTAATTTTAAATTTTTAGTTTTTAATTTTTAATTTTTAATTTTTAATTTTTAATTTTTAATTTTTAATTTTTAATTTTTAATTTTTAATTTTTAATTTTTAATTTTTAATTTTTAATTTTTAATTTTTAATTTTTAATTTTTAATTATTAATTTTTAATTTTTAATTTTTAGTTTTTAATTTTTAATTTTTAATTTTTAATTTTTAATTTTTAATTTTTAATTTTTAATTTTTAATTTTTAATTTTTAATTTTTAATTTTTAATTTTTAATTTTTAATTTTTAATTTTTAATTTTTAATTTTTAATTTTTAATTTTTAATTTTTAATTTTTAATTTTTAATTTTTAATTTTTAATTTTTAATTTTTAATTTTTAATTTTTAATTTTTAATTTTTAATTTTTAATTTTTAATTTTTAATTTTTATTTTTTAATTTTTAATTTTTAATTTTTAATTTTTAATTTTTAATTTTTAATTTTTAATTTTTAATTTTTAATTTTTAATTTTTAATTTTTAATTTTTAATTTTTAATTTTTAATTTTTAATTTTTAATTTTTAATTTGTAATTTTTAATTTTTAATTTTTAAATTTTAATTTTTAATTTTTAATTTTTAATTTTCAATTTTTAATTTTTAATTTTTAATTTTCATTTTTAATTTTTAATTTTATTTTTAATGTTTAATTTTTAATTTTACTTATAATTTTAATTTTAATTTTAATTTTAATTTTAATTTTAATTTTAATTTTAATTTTAATTTTAATTTTAGTTTTAATTTTAATTTTAATTTTAATTTTAATTTTAATTTTAATTTTAATTTTAATTTTAATTTTAATTTTAATTTTAATTTTAATTTTAATTTTAATTTTAATTTTAATTTTAATTTTAATTTTAATTTTAATTTTAATTTTAATTTTAATTTTAATTTTAATTTTAATTTTAATTTTAATTTTAATTTTAATTTTAATTTTAATTTTAATTTTAATTTTAATTTTAATTTTAATTTTAATTTTAATTTTAATTTTAATTTTAATTTTAATTTTAATTTTAATTTTAATTTTAATTTTAATTTTAATTTTAATTTTAATTTTAATTTTAATTTTAATTTTAATTTTAATTTTAATTTTAATTTTAATTTTAATTTTAATTTTAATTTTAATTTTAATTTTAATTTTAATTTTAATTTTAATTTTAATTTTAATTTTAATTTTAATTTTAATTTTAATTTTAATTTTAATTTTAATTTTAATTTTAATTTTAATTTTAATTTTAATTTTAATTTTAATTTTAATTTTAATTTTAATTTTAATTTTAATTTTAATTTTAATTTTAATTTTAATTTTAATTTTAATTTTAATTTTAATTTTAATTTTAATTTTAATTTTAATTTTAATTTTAATTTTAATTTTAATTTTAATTTTAATTTTAATTTTAATTTTAATTTTAATTTTAATTTTAATTTTAATTTTAATTTTAATTTTAATTTTAATTTTAATTTTAATTTTAATTTTAATTTTAATTTTAATTTTAATTTTAATTTTAATTTTAATTTTAATTTTAATTTTAATTTTAATTTTAATTTTAATTTTAATTTTAATTTTAATTTTAATTTTAATTTTAATTTTAATTTTAATTTTAATTTTAATTTTAATTTAATTTTAATTTTAATTTTAATTTTAATTTTAATTTTAATTTTAATTTTAATTTTAATTTTAATTTTAATTTTAATTTTAATTTTAATTTTAATTTTAATTTTAATTTTAATTTTAATTTTAATTTTAATTTTAATTTTAATTTTAATTTTAATTTTAATTTTAATTTTAATTTTAATTTTAATTTTAATTTTAATTTTAATTTTAATTTTAATTTTAATTTTAATTTTAATTTTAATTTTAATTTTAATTTTAATTTTAATTTTAATTTTAATTTTAATTTTAATTTTAATTTTAATTTTAATTTTAATTTTAATTTTAATTTTAATTTTAATTTTAATTTTAATTTTAATTTTAATTTTAATTTTAATTTTAATTTTAATTTTAATTTTAATTTTAATTTTAATTTTAATTTTAATTTTAATTTTAATTTTAATTTTAATTTTAATTTTAATTTTAATTTTAATTTTAATTTTAATTTTAATTTTAATTTTAATTTTAATTTTAATTTTAATTTTAATTTTAATTTTAATTTTAATTTTAATTTTAATTTTAATTTTAATTTTAATTTTAATTTTAATTTTAATTTTAATTTTAATTTTAATTTTAATTTTAATTTTAATTTTAATTTTAATTTTAATTTTAATTTTAATTTTAATTTTAATTTTAATTTTAATTTTAATTTTAATTTTAATTTTAATTTTAATTTTAATTTTAATTTTAATTTTAATTTTAATTTTAATTTTAATTTTAATTTTAATTTTAATTTTAATTTTAATTTTAATTTTAATTTTAATTTTAATTTTAATTTTAATTTTAATTTTAATTTTAATTTTAATTTTAATTTTAATTTTAATTTTAATTTTAATTTTAATTTTAATTTTAATTTTAATTTTAATTTTAATTTTAATTT
>CAVMKG010000312.1:0-23228 GCA_963682025.1 Cordilura impudica | reverse complement strand
GTGGTGAATGTATCATTTTCAAAGAAGAAAGTTAACTGCATTCAAATAAAATAAACTCAATAAAGATAGCAATAAAAAGTAAGATAAATAAAGCAAAAATACTTATGTAAATTTTTGTTGACAGTTTCTTGAAACTTAATAAAGGTTATTGATCCAACCATAAATATTTTCGGCAATTCTCGTCAGAATATAGAATGTAGAATTTTCAGTATTCAATAGATTTAATGGCTTCTACATAAAATCGTTGGCGATTGTAAAATAAAATGTTTAATAGAAAAATTTGAGTTCCAAATTCCAAAATTTTTCAATGATTTAAATTTATATTTCACGCTGCAGCTTTCTGTGTCCAATTAAAGCAGCAAAATTAAATTCTTTAGGATATTGATGATTGTAGTCCAAGGTTATTTGCTCATAAAGATAATGAATATTCCAAATTGTAGACAAAAAAAAAAAAAAATAAAAATTCTTCCATTTATATTGTATTTTTTTTTAAAAGCAGGATTATATTATAAGAATTGAACGATATTTTAGTATTGACTAAGGCTGGCAGGATTGCCAATTTTAGTTGAAATATTGTTATATTTTTAAAAGAAATATTTAAGATATTTATTGTTCAATATCACAATTAAAGATGTTTATTGTTTAATATTACAATTAAGAAATATCATTTTTTAAATAAAATATTTTGAAACTCAAATTCCATAATTTTAAAAATACTATGATTTTATAAAAATTAAGAATATTAAAGTAGAAAATAACAAAGTATAAAACAAATAAAAATACAAAGGTTTAATTCACATATTAAGAAAGACCCTACACCATACGTTTAAAGACCCCCATATCTTAGGCCCAACTAGTTGGATAGAAATCATAAATCAAATTTGAGTGGGATTGTTATTAATTTTGTTGCCTTTGAATATGAAAAAACTCATATCGGATGCTATATCTATATAGGGACTAGGTCAAAAAAATGGACCGATCCTGACCATATTTGGTAAGGTCACTTTCTTTTTTGCAAAATATATAAATACCAAATTTGAGAAAAATCTGTGCAATTTTTTTTGTTTTTTGATAGATTTAAGTGGTGATCTGGAAGCAAATTTATATTTTTGGACTACTAATTAATGGATGTAATAAATATACACAAACTCAATTTGACCGAGATCTATAAGATAATATGGATTTTATGACAATTTAAGTCGATTTCAGAGGGGTCATTTATATTGGGACTAGGTCTGAACAGGCACCGATTTTCACAAATTTCAATCGCGATGGAAGCTTATATTCTAAATTTCGTCGAAATATATTCATATTTGCGACCAGAAGTTTTATTACAAGGTTTACATGGATACACAGACAGACGGATGGATGGACGGACATCGCTAAATCGACTCAGAAAGTGATTCTGAGTCGATCGGTATAATAAGAGATGGGTTTAGCTCAAATACTTTTGGCAGTTACAAACATCAGCACAACGTTATTATACCATGACCTATAGTGATATAGGGTATAGCTACATAATGGATGACGAAACATATCCACTGACAGATTTTTGGCAGCTTCCTGGTGAAAAAATTTATGTTGCTACTGCTCTAGGAAATGTTTAAGAAAATTTCGGTACACAAAAGCAGATGAAAGTTCCCAAGCAGTTCCTTGTATGTCAAGCAATAAGCAGTTGCGGCATAAGAAAAAAAGTCATTTGTTGCAACGGGCTTTATACATAAAAAAATTATATTAAGTAGTGTTTGTAAAAAGGACTACTTCCTTTTATAAGCCAACATAATATGTCCGCATATTTTTGGCTTTTGTACCCAGTGAGGCAAATCATTCAAGCAGTACGGAGTTTAAACTAGTGGGGAGATATTTTACTCTTGTGAAAAGGGAGTTAAAGAGTAAAAAATATGTGTCCCAAAATGAGGAAAATTCCTAATGGAAAGATTTCCGGAAAAGTTTCAAAAATTCATATGTATTGATTAGAACTACAAAAGTTGTTTTTTTTTTGTAAGCTGTAATATAATTCAAAAAAAAAAAAAAAAAAATCAAAACACAATATATGTTAAGAGTTTTGTGGTGATGTTTATAACTTACAAAATATTTGACATTTTATTCTTCCGATCGACTCAGAATTACTTTCTGAATCAATTTAACAATGTTCGTCCGTCCGTCCTTCTGCGTGTCGCTGTAAACGCTATAATGAAACTCCAGGTCGCAAATATGAATATATTCTGATGAAATTTGGTATATAAGCTGTCATCGGCCATAGGATGAACGCAGTTGAAATTGGTGAAATTCGGTCCATGTTCAGACCTAGTCCCCATGCAAATTACCCCTATGAAATCGACTTAAATTGCCATAAGATCCAAATTATCATATAGATCTCGGTCAAAATGGGTATGTGTGTGTTTATTACATCAATTTATCATTTGTCCAAAAATAAACCCCATATGGCAATTCTTTGTCATCTTTGCCACGGTATAAAACTGTTTCCCGATTTTCATTTAAATCTATCAAAAAACCAAAATATTTCATAGATTATTCTCAAATTTGGTTTGTATATATTTTTTCAAAATATAAGTGGCTCTACCAAATATGGTCAGGATCGGTCCATCCTTCGACATATAGCAACCGTTATGAACTTTTTCATATCTGCAGCCAAAAAATTAATAACAATGCCACTCAAAATTGGTTTATGCTTATTTTCCATATCCAATTAGCTGAACTGAAGAGATAGGTCTCTAAACTATGGTATGGGTATCGTATAGTCGGTCTAGACCGACTTTAATTTTCTCACTTGTTTTGAAATATGGTTTATATATTTTTTTGAGAATATGGTTAATCGACCTACTTTCCCTATAAAAATAGAATCATATATAACCATTTTCATGACCATGTGCCACAAAAATTTGGTGTATGCTTATTTTCTATATCCAGTTATCGATTTATCAAAGTCATATCAAAGATCTCTCGATATGACGGACGGACATCGATAAATCGACTCAGAAAATGATTCCGAGTGATTCTGAGTCGATCGGTATAGTAAAAGATGGATCTGGGTTAAATATTGTTGCTAGGTACAAACATCAGCACAAATTCATTATACACCACATAGTGGTATAGGGTATAATAATAATAATGCCACTCGAATTTGGTTTATGCTTATTTTCTATCTTATTATTTGGACCTAAGGGATAGGGTCTGAGTTGTTTACATTTGAAGGGTCGATAAACTCAATTTTTTTTTAATCTAGATCAATTATTAATGTAGATGCAGCGATGTAGCGCACTTCGGTTTCAGGATATCGTTAATTTGTATGGTTTTGGTGTAAGAACATAAAAGAAGATTCAAAGAGTAACATTTTTAGATCTACGAAACATGTTTCATTAAAGTCTATGTTAGAAAATATTTCATAGAATTCCAGCATTCATTACTTTCTGAAGTATTATTTAATATAGAGAATTTAAGGCGGCGCTCTTTTTTAGGATAAATAATCTACAACTCTTTTTTCTTCTAGAAAAATATTAATGGCATTTTTGCTGAGTTAATCATAATTTTCCATTTGCTAAATTGGAGGTAGTTGAATACTCTATTTGTTAATCGCTTTAATTTCATTTATTTAATCACAATTTCATCTAACAATATATCAGAGGTTGAAATAGCAGTACCGACTGCAAAAATGAAAGTGTTCAAACCATCTTAAACTGCGAAGTCGTAAGTAAAAATGTTGTGAAAAATGGGTGACAAACAGGATTCTTGTGGACAGCCAGCCGGGAAGTTATAAGATTCTGACTCATAGCTCCAATATAGGATCCATTTGAAAAAATTTTTTAATAATTTGTATAATGGACATATTCATACCTGGAGCCAATAATTTCTTAATTAGTGCATCGTGCCATACAGAGTCGAACGAAGCTATTATATCCAGTAGAACCATAACAGTGGATTTAGCACAAGATGATTTTAAATATTTGGACAAATGTAATCCGAAATCTGAGAAGCTTGAAAAGTTAGTTATTGCTTTGCTAACTATATGTCATACAACTACTTTAAGTGAAAGATCATTTTCAGTGTTGAGCTTTATGAAAATGAAAGACCAAATAGAGAACGAGTACAACAACAAATATAAACTGCATTTTGTTTTTTGCGAAAATTAGTTTTACAAGGGACCTCTTTGTAAATTTTCCGTTCAAATCTTTATATATTTTGCCATTGAACTCCTCCTAAATTTGGAAACTGGTTTTTAAGATATACAGATTTTCAATATCCTATAGCTTGAGTAATAAAAAATGATAGTAACGATACTTTGAGTGATTTCACAGGTTTTTGGTGTAAGAAGTCCTGCTAAAAATGTGCGTTGTCAAATCAGTAGGCGTGGCTGATCTGAAGATTAACGGGATCGAATAGGTGAACGTTTCACCTGCCATGCACAGTAAATTTTCAATAGCCTATATCTTAAGTAATATAAAAGGGATAGTAACGTTACTTTGTGTGATTTCACATGTTATCAATGTGAATAGCCTTAGCTTAAATGGGCTATATCGGATCAGTAGGCGTGGTACCAATCATACAAATTAATCATTAAATTTTATACATTTCGTATTCTATGACAGGGAGATTGGGTAGGATCGGATCATTGAGATAGCTGGGTGAAGCTATCCTCCATATACTCAAATCATACATTATTTTGGTCCTCCGAATTGTGTTTGTTTGTGTTAGATTCTCTAGGTGGCGCTGGGATTGCTTTTTTCCCCCAATATTTTAATTTATGGACCACTTTGAAACAAATTTACACCATATAATATTTAAATAAAATGAAAGTCCAGATTGGTGGCGCCCTCAAGGCAAGTCGATTTAAGTCTGCGGCTTGGATTTGTAAAATTCATTATTGATTTTACAATATTTTTTTGTTTACTAACATCAGACGGACACTGTTATGTGAAACAAGATAGAATTTTTTAAATCAAAATAACACATTGATTTTCATTTCATTTTTATTGAAAAAATTAATACCGTAATTGAAATGCAGATGAAAACAGAGGCAGAGCAAAGTTTGGCGGGTCAGTTAATATATATATGGGGGGTTTCATGTCAAGTGCACCAACTTTTGAAACCGATGTCTTCCGATCGGGATGAAATTTGCACCAAGGTTAGTCCTATTGGATAGTAGTTTAGACACAATTTTTCAACAAGATCGGTCCAGATCTCTCTGAGTTAGAGGGGATCAAAATTTGACATTTTGGCCAAACAGGTGTTTTTTCTCATCCATGTAACTTATTACCTATTGTTCTTAGAAAATTTTCTCCCAAATAGTTTAGATAGCTATTTCTTCAATATTTCGGAAAAAAATGGTTAAAAAAAAAAAAAAAATTTAGACTTTTTTTTGCTAAATTAAAGCTTTTTTGCCTTTTTTCCAAAAAGGGCATTTTTTTTTCATAAAAAAGCTTAGGATTTTCCCTTTAAGAGCTTTTTGGTCGCTTAGTGGGATGGGAGTGGGATATCTATCAAAATAAATGTTTTGTAACTCAAGACAACGGTTTTAAATTTTTCACATATGCACTATTTTGAATTTTTTCCTATTTGTGTGTAAAACCTTACAAATAAAACTTATACTGAGAAACTAGACAAATTAACCTTTCCGAAGGTATGTAACATACCTTCATAACATAACGGAAGAGAATGGTTATCTGTAACCTGAAAGAGTTATTTGCAACAATTCAATCTGAACACGAGGATGTTAGAATTGGCTTCACGAAATTAACCCAAATGAGGCCAAAACATTGCGTTTTGGCAGAAAGCAGCGAAACTCACATAGTATGCGTTTGCGTTTAACATGAAAATGTTAAACTGGTGTTGAAGAAAATCAAATTAAAGTATTTAACAGATGATTCGGCAGAAGATTTACACGATTACCGCGATTGCCTTAAATTGACTATGTATCCTAATGCAACAACTTCTTGCCACTTAGGTGAATGTACCAATTGCCCGAAAACCACATTCATCAAAGAAAATTTAATCAACTCTTTAGATCGAGAATATATAGAGGAGGTCAAATTTGATTCTTGGATTCAGACTGACAGATGCACATTGAAAACAATCATTTTAAATGTGGATGATTTTGTGGAAGAAATGTGTACAGGATTGCTAAACTTGAGAAACCATGACTTTTTAGTCAAAGAGCAATGGTCATTCTGCAAGGATTTGAAGATACATTTGAAGTCTAGTGAATTCGCTATTTCATATGATTTCGCAGAAAACTATAAATATGTTCTTCAGTATGCCATACAAGCATCCACTTCAATAACGACCAAGCAACTACATTCACAGTAGTTATTTACTACATGAAAGATGAAAAACTGGAACACAAAAGTATGGCAATCATATCCGACGATTTAAAACATGATACCGTTGCAGTTTATGAGTACCAGAAGATAATACTAAAATATCTAAAATCTAAATTTACAGTAAAGAAGGTATACTACGTTTCGGACGGAGCTCGTCAACATTTTAAAAACAAAAGTAGCTTGGCAAATCTTATGGCCCATGAAAAAGGTTTTGGAATGCCAGCTGAGTGGCATTTTCATCCTACTGCTCATGGTAAAGGAGCATGTGATGGTATTGGAGCAAACCTTAAAAGAAATGCAGCGAAGTATAGCCTCCAGTGCTCTCACCAAGATCGCATCTTAGATGCGACTGCTTTATTCCATTGGGCAAAGAGTTATTGTAAAGAAACTAAAATAGTTTTTAGTAGCAAAGAGGATCACCAGGAAACATTGAAAACACTGAAGAGCAGATTTGATGCTGCAGTAACAATCGATGGCACCGCTCAATACCATGCTTTTATACCGCTTGTCGATGGAAGACTCAAGTTGAAAAAGTTTTCTGCCTCTATTCAAAGCGATTTCTTTCCAAAGCCAACAGATAAACCAGCAGCGAAATCAACAGCTGAACCTAGTAACGCCAAGAAAGGATTGACAAAAAAACGCAGGAAATAAAGGCGACAAAAAAGCTGGATGAAAGACTGGGTATTTAAAAATTTACAAGACTTAAATACTTCATCAGCTACAATAAATTAATTATAAAAATAGTTATGATATAAATGGATCTAATGCAATGAAGATTAAATTTTAATAAATTATTTATCTTTTTAGTTTTAATATTAATATTATTATACATTAATTTAATTATTATTAAAAATAAATAAAAATTAATAATTTTTCAACATTTCTATAGAAAAAAAGCGATTATTTCCTGAGGTTAACATATTCTGAGTATTACAGTATCGAGGGTATAAAATTTTAGTTAGGTATGTTATATACCTTCGGAAAGTTTAGTTTGTCTAGTTTCTCAGTATAAGTTTTATTTGTAAGGTTTTAGACACAAATAGGAAAAAATTCAAAATAGTGCATTTGTGAAAAATTGAAAACCGTTGCACAGTGGGGCCAAATGCATGAAAAGTGGCGATTAATTCATAGAAGTCATAATTTAAAAAAAAAAATATTTTTTATTAATGGATATTTATAAATACATAAAAAACCAACATTTAAAAAAAAAAAGAGTGAAAAAACACATTTTTTAACCCTTTATGGGCCATTTTGTGTTCTGTAAAAAATCCTTTTTTTTTTTTCTTTTTTACCCTTTTTTTGCTGTAACTTTGGAACGGTGCGCTATAAATTATTCAATTAAATTGCAAATTAAAGCATACTAAATGTACTGTAAGAAAAATAAGTAATATTTTTAAAAATAATAAGGAATAAATATTTTATATGTATTTTTATTAGAAAATTTTTAAATTAAAATCATACCTTTTTTCTCGAAATTTTAAAATTTTGCTCAAAAATGAAACATTTGAGAATCTAATTGTTTTTTTATTGATAAATAACCATAAACACACTATTTAAAAAAAATTTAATTAAATTCGGTTATTCTATTTTTTTTTTTTTTTTTTTGAAAACAACAATTTTTTATTATAATCATTATTACCTTCAATGTTAGTATTTACTTCACATTCAATTTCATAATCATAAATTAATTCGTTACAATAATCTTAATCTTCATCTCCATCTTCATCTCCATCTTCATCTCCATCTTCATCATTGCTATTTTGATTGCTGGGAAGTACAAGCAACTCCAATGCAGATTTTGGCATTAGCTCTTTTTTCTTTTTAGAACTATTGTTCATGCTTGTTATAAACGGATCTGAACTTAAGAGAAATCTATTAAAGATATCTTCCATTGTTTTTTCTCGACTGCATTTACGGGCAAAATTCTCCCTATAACTTTTAAAATCTTTATTTCTGGCTTCCTGAGACTCTTCGGTTAGCTGACCAATTGGCAATGGCGATAATGATATAATTTCAGGCCCATGAATAAAATATTTGTGAAGAGTAGGAGGCATATAGTGCCATGGATATTTTTTCACAAATAGCCTGGCAGTGTTATTAGCGAAGTTTGTAAATTTTTCAATGTTGACCTCAATACCACTAGAAACTACAATTAATATTGTGTGCATATTTTTGATCAACTCTAAATCAATATTAGTAATTTCAGCAGATACTTCTGCATTCTTAAAAAAACGTCTTGCAGTATTCCCGTCATTAGAGTTACCAAAACCAGGTTTTGGTTGATCAATGATCAATCCCGTTCTCTTTTTAAATTCGCGTTGAATACGACTTTTAGTTTCAGCAATAATTTTTTTTTCTTCGTCACTTCTTGCCTGCCATTTTTGAATTGGAAGTTTATATGCCAAGTGAATAAGACATTCAAAAAATCTTATCCAGCCATGTAGGACAGACAAACCGAACTCCATGAAGTCTACGTTGGAATCTCTAGAAATCATTTGTTCAATATTGTTGAACTCCTTGCTGGTAGCGCCACATATGTAGCACTTTTGTGTGGACTTTGTGTCTGTAATCGCGTTACACACTTTACCGTCAATCATAACGAGAATTAGTTTGTGGTTCACTTTTATCTTTCTTTCTCCAACTGATATCACTGTATCGATAAGAGCATTTTTTTCTGTCTCCACTCTTTCTCTTTCTGTTTTAATACTGTTGACCGTTTCTTTCATAAATTCAATTTTTAATGGCCTGCAAAACCTAGTTGAAGACGGTCGAGGATTATGCCAAATGATTTTGTTTTTACAAACTAATTTTAATGGTACAATTGACGTAATAAATACAGAAGAATCAGATGCATTACTGTCATGAAAGGCTTGTTTGTAAGAACTATGCCCTGAACTTCCGTCAAAGCCCCACTTAGTGTATAAAGTAATTTTTTCGATTTCTTCGTTGTCTAACGAATTTAAATCTGCATTTTTAACCGACAAAAGGCGTTCAGTGGTATGATCCAATATTCCTTGTAGGCTAACTTGCGCTGATGTTTCAGAAATTTTCATTTGTTCTCCCTTTGGGTAACATTTTTTCTTAGCTCTTTGGACCAATTTATATGATGGAAATTTCTCAGGTGCAACCTTTCTAATAACATTATATTGGTGGCGACTTAGCTTCGCTTCTACCAAAACGGACAGAGCTTCATCTGGAGTTAACTGCTGTGGTGGTACCTGTTCTATACTTTTTCGGTATTTTTGGTCTTTTGTTGGAGATGATATTATTTCCTTAACAATTTTCGACTCATCTATTTTTCTAACAGCTCTCAAGCTCATTTGTGTGGCGTAAGCCAAAACAGGCAAAGAAATTTGATCTCTTATGTCTTTACATTTCTTAACTTTTGTTTTTTCTTTGCACTCTTCAAATGAGAGATCATTGCGACCTCTTTTTTGTTGTGGTTCTGGTGGTGGACTGAATGAGATTGAGGCATCCAGCCAATTCTTATTATTTTTTACAAAAATTTCATTCTTTCTATGACATTTTTGCCACCGAATCTCATAGCTAGAGCAAAAATTATGAAACCTTGTCATAAAATCTACCATATCCGAAGGGTCGACACGTTTTATTACTTCCCATCTCAAAAGTTTAAATTTATCCTGAAGTGATTTAGGTTCTGCACTCCTCATAAAATTATGCAACTCATGACGAGGAATGAAAATTGTTTTGGGACATGTTCCTAAAATTAATAAGATTTCTATTCGTTTAAAATTTGCAAAAAGTAATTCCTTTAACCCTGTACCGAATAATTTACACTTTCACAACACTTTAAATATGTAACATCACATCACAAAACATTGACAGCTAAAACAATAAATAAACGTGTCAGTACCGAATCAATAATACCCTACGGATGGATAGAAATTCTTAGAAATGTATTATCATTATATTAGTAGATTTATATCACCAACTTAAAACAAAATTAAAACTTTACTCGTATGATGCATGTATATGACCAACAGTTATTATGTAGGACTCAAATAAATGACAATAATAAATAGGGATGGGAGCGTGACCTCCTTCAATTTTTCAAAATAGTGCACTTGTGCCATATACAATTTGCCAATAATTTAAAATTAACAAATGTTTAAGTAAAATTCATTGAAATATCATAAACACATGTAAAATAATTTAATTAGTTTTATTCATAGTAAATAAACCCAACATACGCAATCACGTGAGCATGCGTGAATTAAAGTTACTCACGCCCCCATCTCTAATTAACAACACATTTTTAGCTACAATAACAACTACTATAACGAAAATAATGACAAAACAAAGTAAAAACAACTTGATGTTTTTTTTTTTTTTTTTTTTCATATTTGTGGATTTTTAGCATCTTGAGTTATTTCACAAAAACAAGCATAACTCAAAAATCGCAAAAAATCGCAAAAAAATATTTTGGGGTTTATTAGTTGAGATCTGATATTATAACACTATATAGACGATTTTACGCAAGCTCACGAACAAAGTTGTTGAAACTCCATATATATATATCAAAAATAGCCCATTTTTGGGCTAATTTTATTTTATTAACATTTAATATTTTTAAAACATTTATTTAAACAAAAAAACATGTACTATATAGTAAACTACCTGAAGTTGACGGTTCCATTATAAAAATTTAACTTTTAGAAGTATTAATAGAAAAAATTATCAATTGAAATATCAAAATTTTCACTTTTTTTCAATATGCACAAAAAAAAATAACAATTATTCAACTTTAAGTGCTCACTTCAACTAAAGCAAACAACTTAGAAGTATAATTTTTGCAATTAGTGATGCAGAATTTTATCGACTTTCACCCGGTACCAAACACGATCATGAATTTTAAAGTTCATATTTTGAATTAATCGCCACTTTTCATTCATTTGGCCCCAATGTGCGTTGTCTTGAGTTACAAAACATTTATTTTGATAGATATCCCACTCCCATCCCACTAAGCGACCAAAAAGCTCTTAAAGCAAAAATCCTAAGCTTTCTTATGAAAAAAAAAATTCCCTTTTTGAAAAAAAAAGGCAAAAAATGCTATAATTTAGCAAAAAAAAAAGTCTACAAAAATTTTTTTTTTAAAGTATTTTTTTCCGAAATATTGAAGAAATAGCTATCTAAACCCTTTGGGAGAAAATTTTCTAAGAACAATAGGTAATAAGTTACATGGATGAGAAAAAACACCTGTTTGGCCAAAATGTCAAATTTGATCCCCTCTAACTCAGAGAGATCTGGACCGATCTTGTTGAAAAATTGTGTCTAAACTACTATCCAATAGGACTAACCTTGGTGCAAATTTCATCCCGATCGGAAGACATCGGTTTCAAAAGTTTGTGCACTTGACATGAAATCCCCCATATATATATATATATATATATATATATATATATATATATATACATATATATATATATATATATATATATATATATATATATAAATATAAACCGAGCGAGCTACTGGTTTTTGAAAAAAGTCGAATAATTGATTACCCTACTGTACACACTTCACTAACTAACAGAAGGTTACTAAAAGAGTTATAGAACTTTAGAAAATTAAACAAAAATGATTGACATGTACAAAATATGACATTGTGCTTTAAATTTCACATAAAATGTTCTACTTTATAAGTTCCTAAAACAACGTCATTTCAACTTGTTTTTAATTTTTTGTATATACTTAACCTTCTTCTATAATTGTTTATAATTTTATGTTCATTATATTTGTTTCTGTTTATTATGTAACTCTGAAAAAGTTGTTTTCGCTTTTGCAGTGAAATAACAAACTTTTTATCCTCAAACAGAAATTAGCTGAAACTTATTTATATTTTTAATGCAATTAGTTGAACATTTACAATGATTGTAGCAAAAATATCGCTACAATTTTCTTTGATTTGCCTTAAATATTTGCTGTTATTAGTTCGTTAGTTTTTCATGTTATTATAAGTTCGATAGTTTTTTTTTTTTCATATTTCCCTTCTTCATATAGTTTTCAATACGCAAAAATATTTGCAATTTATTAGTTTGCGCTCGTTTACCAGCAAAACTTTTATATTGGCTCAGTTTTGCTGTGGATGTTGTTACTTTTTTCGGAACGTATTGGAAAAAAGTACAAAAAAAAAAAATAGAAAAATCTATTGAAAATAGTTGCTGGTATAAACATTTTGCCAATATGTTAATTGTGATCAAACACAGTTGGAGCGAGAGACGAAATAAAAGATACACTCTTGAAAAGAATAAAGAAGCTATTGGCACCTGTTTAATGATTTTAATATAAACCCTTCAAGTTACGGAATTCCCCTTTTTCACAATTTATGGAATCTTTCAGTATTTCACCTTAACAAAACGCATTCTTTTTATTTCACAATTTTCTCTAACTTGGGACGTTCGAACACAGAAATAGTTTCAGCTGATTTGGGACACATTGCAAATTTTGGAATTTGCTTATGTATACACAACTACACATGTACATTGTACATATGTGTATCCGATGTAGCTACATTAGTTAATCATGTTCAATAAAAGTTTGTTGCAGTTACTTTTTCTGCAAACTTTCATGTAGGTAATAATTATGTTAGATATTTATCCAGGTGGAAAATTGCATTACAAAAATTATTTAATGCTTGAAATCGTATCTGTGTGTAAGTGAATTCTAAGTAAAAGTAAATAATAATTTTAAATCATATTTTTTATATAAATTTACCTTAATAATTTAAATCCTATCTTGGAATCATAACAACATTTGAAAAGATTAAGGTCGGCACCGACTAGACAATATCGTTTGCAACGCTTTGGATTTAATAAAAATGTCCGTTACTAACTCAATTTATTTTTATTATCTGTATCATTAAATGATTTAGTAAGAATTTTAAGGAAAACAAGTAAAACAAGTAATAAAATTATAGTCGGTCTAGACCGACTATACGATACCCTATACCATGCGTTTAGAGACCCTATCTCTTAGGCCCAACTAACTGGATATAAAAAATAAGCATAAATTAAATTTGAGTGGGATTTTTATTAATTTTTTTGGCTGCAGATATAAAAAGGTTCATATCGGATTCTATATCTATATGGGGACTAGGTCCACAAATTGACCGATCCTGATCATGTTTGGTAAAGTGTCTTGTATTTTGCAAAAATATATACAATAAAAATTTGAGAAGAATAGATAAAGCAGCTCTATATGGGAAGCAACTCTATATGGAGCCTATGGCTAAGAGTTGTCCCATAGGGACCATTTTTGGCCTACTCATTAATGGATGTAATAAACGCATACAAACCCAATTTGAGTAAGATCTATATGACAATTTGGATCTTATGGCAATTTATGTCGATTTCATAGGGTTCATTTGTATGGGGGCTAGGTCTGAACATGGACCGATTCTCACCAATTTCAATAGCGTTCAGCCTTTGGCCGATAAAAGCTTAAATACCAAATCTCATCAAAACATATTCATATTTGCGACCTGCAGTTTGATTACAAGGTTTACATGGACACACAGACGGACGGACGAACGGACATCGTTAAATCGAATAAGATAGTGATTCTGATTCGATCGGTATAATAAAAGATGGGTCTAGGTCAAATATTTTTGGTAGTTACATACAGCAACACAAAGTCATTATACCCAAACCACGTAGTGGTATAGGGTATAAAAATTATAGTCGGTCTATACCCAGTGGTGATATTCAGCCGGTACGGGGTGGTACGCTCGTACCGGTTGTTAACATTTTTAAAATTTTCCATACCGGTTGTTGTATATTAAAAAAAAAGTATGTTTTTAAGTAAAAGTATGTAACCACTAAGCTTGAAAGGGTTAACGGAAAATTCTGTAAAAAAAAAATATTTTTCTTTTAATAAAAAGGGAATTTCCCTTTTTGAATACATTTTTATTTTGATATATTTACTCTAAATAAAAAGTTTAGTAGTATAAATATTTTATGGTGAATGGTTATCCCTTACTTTTAATCTCTATTAAATTCAGTTTTAACGTGCAAGTATGAAGTTTTTAAATTAATTTAAATTTCTAATTAATTTTTTCTTTGTTTCAACCTAAGAATGAAAAGGCAAGGTAATTTGGATGACTTTTTCAGCAAATCTATAAAAATAACCAAAAACCCTGAACAGCAAGCTGAGAATATTACTAATTCTAATCAAACAAAACAGGTAAAAGAAAAAAATGATACTTCTGAAGTTCAACACCAATCGGAAAAAGATGGAACGTCTCGTGATGCTGCGTTATTACATTTTTGGAAATATAAACAACTGAATTATTTTAAAACTAAATACGAGTGGCTTATTGTTGTTAGCGATGAAAATGTGGGATGTCAGTGGTGTTCGAAAGTAGAATCGTTAAATTTAGAAACTGCTAAACATTTACACATTTCTGTGGAGTGGAAATCATGTTCTGTCAAAGCTCATGGCTCGAACAAAGAAAATTTACAATCATCAATGAGAAAAAAATTGAAGGAACACAGTGAATCAGCTTCACATAAAAAAGCTGGGGAAATAATAAAAATTGGTGAAACAAATATAATTTCCAAATCTTTTGATGTGGCTAATGAAAAGTATTTAAACAGCACAGTAAACATTTTTAATACTATCTATTTCATAATTAAAAACAATTACCCATTCAGTGATTTTAAAAAATTAATTGATTTACAGAAAAAAAATAATGTAGATTTTGGATTTTCATTACATTCCAGATTTATAGTTCCACTTGTCGCAAAGCTTATATCTACAGAAATAAGAAGAATTATTTTTGGAAAACTGATAAATACAGGTTGTAAAATTTCAATTATTATTGATGAAGCCTCAACTGTTTCACACAAAAGCGTTTTAGTAGTTTATTTGAAATCTGAAATTCAAGATTCCGATGATAGTGTAACAGTTTTTATTGATCTTGTCGAATTAGAAGGAACAACATCAGAAATAATTTTTAAAACCTTAATATCAGTTCTTGAAAAACATGGTTTTAATGAAAAATATTTACATGAAAATCTTATTGGATTTTGCTCAGACGGTGCTAGTGTAATGTTAGGAAAAAAGGCTGGAGTTTCTGCAAGAATTTTAGAACATTTTCCAGGTATTAGCATCTGTCACTGTTTAGCTCATCGTATTCAGTTAACTCTAGATGATGTTATCAAAGAAGTAAATGAAGTAAATAACTTTAGATATTTTCTCGATAAACTTTATTCGTATTATCATACTTCAAATAAACATCAACGAGAATTAAATAATGTTTCTAAAGAACTTGGCACTGAAGTACACAAAATAGGTAGAATATTTGGTCCTCGATGGGCATCCTGTAGCGCTAGGACCGCCAAAGCAGTTTGGAAATCATATCAGGCCTTATATATTCACTTTAGTCAAAATAAAGAAATTGGAATAATGTCATAGTTCAAAAATGAAAACTTTTTAAAAGATTTAGGTTCAATAAACGACATATTAGAAGAAATTTCTGTACTGTCTACAGCTTTACAAGAAAGAGATATTTCATTAATTAGAGCTGATAGATTGATAAGGCGAACGATAAATCTATTCCAACATTTAAAATTAAATAAAGGAACATATGAAAAAGAAGCAGATGATATTATTAAAACGAAAAAATACAATATTCCATTTCAAATTAATAGAAAAAAACATCAATTGTTGTTTCGAGAGATAAATTTTTTGATTGTTTAGAAAAACATATGAAAACGCGTTTGCTATTAGACGATAAAAATGAAAACTATAATAATCTCTTAAATTGCTTTAATTTATTAAATCCAGAAACATGGCCGGGTGATATTTTTGAAGCACCATGGATTGAAGGTGAAAATAGGTTAGAGCAGTTAAATAAAATAATCAAATACATCATTCCAGTAAATGATTTTCGAGATTTTGTTCATGTGCGAGATAGAGAATCTAAAAATATTAATACTATTTTGAGAGCAAAAAGAATTTTAAATGTAATTGCTGTTAATTCCGCAGAAGCTGAAAGAGGATTCAGCACAATGAACAATATCATTTATGATAAGAGAAATTCGTTGTTAATTGAAACAACAAGTCATTTAATGACAATAAATTTAATGGGAAAATCGATTGAGGATTTTGATGCAACACCATATGTTAAATTATGGTTGCGAGAAGGGCATCATATGGCAAGTGACAAACGTGTCAAAGCAGCCGCACCTAATTTGCCGTCCCAAAACCAAAATTTAATTTGGAAATTATTTAATTAATTTTATATACTATTTTTTATACTATTATATATAATATATGTATTTTTTATGTAAATATGTAAATAAATAACTATTATGAAGTAAATATAACCTACAATAGATTTTTTTCCATGCGTACCGGTTGTTAAAAAATTCGAATATCACCACTGTCTATACCCTATACCGTGCGTTTAGAGAGGGGGTATCAGGTCAAACTAATTGGATATCTATGTATATAAAATTCATTTTCTGTTTGTTTGTTTGTTTGACCGCCATACAAATTTTTATTTTTCAACGAATTACTCTGAAATTTGGTACACACGATCTCTGTATTCCAGGGAGGGTCACCGTATGCTTCTTACCGGCCACGCCTACATTTATACCCACTTCTTATACAAAATTCCTTTTCTGTTTTTCGGTATATTTATTCGCTATACAAATTTTTATTTTTCAACAGACGTCTCTGAAATTTGGTATATGCTTCTTACCGGCCATGCCTACTTTTACGCGCACTTCTACGTATATAAAATTAATTTTTTGTCCGTTTGTTTGACTGCTATACAAACATTAATTTTTTAACGGGTTGCTTTGAAATTTGGTACACATTATCTCTATACTCCAGGGAAGGTCGCCGTATGCTTCTTACCGGCCACGCCTACTCTTACGCCAACTTTTTATATAAAATTATTTTTCTGCTTTTGGTATATTTGTTCGCAATACAAATTTTTATTTTTCAACTGAGTTCTCTGAAATTTGGTACGCACGATCTGTGTCCTCCAGGGACGGTCACTATATGCTTTCTACCGGCCACGCCTCCATTTATGCCCACTTCTTATACAAAATTCATATTCTGTTTTTTGAAATATTTGTTCGCTATAGAAATTTTTATTTTTCAACGGACGTCTCTGAAATTTGGTATATGCTTCTTATCGGCCACGCATACTTTTACGCCCACTTCCACGTATAAAACATTAATTTTTTGTCCGTTTGTTTGACTGCTATACAAACTTCTATTTGTCAACGGGTCTCTCTGAAATTTGGTGCACATGATCTCTGTACTCCAGTAAGGTCGCCGCATGTTTCTTACCGGTCACGCCTACTTTTACGCCCTCTTTTTATATAAAATTCATTTTCTGTTTTTTGATATATTTGTTCCCTATACAAATTTTTATTTTTCAATATTCACAAAAACTGGAGCTGCTGAAAATGTTCATATACCAAAAATACAAATGCTACAATTCCCAGTACGTCTTGCATTTGCTATGACAATTAATAAAACACAAAGAAAATCTCTTAAGTAGCAGGCATCAACTTTGAGTCTCCCTGCTTTTCTCACCGACAATTATAAGGGGTCCGCCATCTAACGTTTTTTTTTCAACTAGTGCTTATTTCGTGAATGGTAACACTTAGCTCATATCTGATTTGACAGATAATTAGTTTTATCCTTCCGCTGAACGAATATGGTTGTGTATATACTTGAACAACGCTGGGAAATATTGCGACAATATTTTGAAAATCATGGTAATGTTGCAGAATGTGTGCGAAAATTGCGTACGGATTTTGGAAGAAGGGAAGCACCGTCAGTTCCGTATGTTCGTTATCTTGTGAAAAAACTGAAAGAAACTGGCATCCTCATCGATAAGCGAAAGCGTGAAAAGCCAAAAACAGTGCGTACATCCGAGAATATTGCTGCTGTGGCAGAAAGTGTGCGTGAAGCGCCATCAACATCAATTCACCGTCGTTCTCAAGATTTGAACATTTCGGAGGCATCGTTGAGACGAATTTTGCATAAAGACCTCGGTATGACGCCATACAAAGTCCAATTGGTTCAGAAGTTGAAGCCAACTGACCATCCAATGCGTTTTCGCTTCGCTAAGTGGGCCAGCGATCGACTTACAGAAGATGCCGACTTTGCCAAAAAAATGATCTTTTCAGATAAAGCTCATTTTGATCTTGGCGGGTATGTAAACAAGCAAAATTGTCGCATTTGGGGCACAGAAAACCCGCACGCATACATTGAAAAGCCGATACACCCAAAACGAGTCACTGTTTGGTGCGGATTTTGGTCCAGAGGCATAATTGGGCCATTTTTCTTCGAAAATGAGCAAGGAGTGGCCGTTACAGTTAATGGCGATCGTTATCGGGCCATGTTGAACGAATTTTTGTTCACAAAAATTGAAGAGGAGGTCATTGGCAACATTTGGTTTCAACAGGACGGCGCTACGTGCCACACAGCCGAAGCTACACTCGATGCTTTGCGCCCTGTTTTTGAAGATCGCATTATCAGCCGCAGAGCTGATGTCGTTTGGCCACCTCAGAGCTGTGATTTTACACCGTTGGACTATTAATTCTGGGGTGCCCTCAAAGATAAGTGTTACGCCGACAAGCCAGAGACAATTGACGCTTTAAAGAACAATATTCGTGAAGCCATTGGTGAAATACAGCTGCACACAATCGATAATGTGCTTAAAAATTGGACCGATGGTTTAGGCTACTGCATGGCCTGCCGAGGCAGCCATTTGAATGAAATTATTTTCCATTATTAACCGGAAGGATTGTGCTTTCAAATAAAAAAAGAAATTTGAGATAATATTCAGTAGTTTTTTTATAGCATTTTCAAAAAAAAAAGTTATTTGGCGGACCCTTTATGTCGCGTGCTCCAGAGTTTGGAGCCAGCACAACCTTTTGCTTATGCACCAGACAGAAAAACAAGAAATATTGTATATTCCAAGGCTCTAGAGTTACTACGATTCGTAACTTCTAAACATCACACATTCAAAATAATCCATGCGTAAACATAGTTAGTTGTAATGGTAAGCAGGCACTGAGTACTTAGTCCCCAATGATCAAATTCCCAAAAAAAAAAAAAAAAAAAAATAATAACTTATTCATAATAACTTCACAGCTCACTGAAAAGTTTTATGATAAATTTTGTCAACGTATGTGCAATAATTACCTGTTGATTCAAATAGGCCACACATATATTATAAGCAGTTGCTTAAAGCAACCTTGCGGTGTAAATGTTGCATCCATTTCCATTTTTGAAACTTCTATAAATTTGACGTGTCTGCTCAATGATGATCACTTATGGAATTAAGTAACTCAATTTTTAAAAGTTCTGAATTCTTTCATTTGTTAACGATTCCGTTATATTGGATGTTTGCAGTTTTGCTGCAGCGTCTTATAAGAAAACTTCTAAATTAAAAAATGAAAAACATTTTGAATTGAAAAAGAAAAGAAAATGAATTTACTTCCCAAAAACGTAAACGTTTGGTAATTTTTTCATCATGAACAAATTCCCCAATCCCATAAAAATTATTGGGGAGAAAGTTAATTTTTTGGGGAATTTGTTCAATGCGGACCAACTACACAGCGCCTGGTGAGCATAGTGATCCATTTTTCAAGTTAAAGGCCTTTGGATCCCGGGCAATACCATGTCAAAACAGCTAGTAGAAAATAATTACAGTCTGGCCAGTGGAAGAGTGATCGGCCAAATTTTCACGTAGAGTACCGTTATCAAAATAATTTTAATGCACCTGGGAAGCGAAATCATCATTGTAGTACGCAGACCAAAAACTGTCAGTGTCGTGAAACAATTACAAAGTGCACGGTTTTTTAACAAAATAAGTTCCGCGTCTCCACGCTAGAGGGCCAAAAATGTGACGTTTATCTGCAGAAAAATATATGAAGCAGTCAAAGTCATTCATAGCGAAGTGGACGAATTGGTTATAGAAGTAAAAAATGTCGACGACTTGTCTGACCGGGGCCCTGAAAAAAAGACCTCACCAAAGAAGGACAAGAAGATTATTGATGTGGTCTTCAAATATTGAAAGAAACGATTCGACGACGTTTAATCGCTAACGACGTCAAACATCGGACCTCTTTGAAAAAACCGTTGCTCTCAACATCACACGTTGAAAAAAGACTTGGCTGGGCCTACACCAATTCAGAACGGAATTGGAATAATCTAACATAAATCGATCTTGCTGTACTGCTAAAAATCGATTGCTCCAACGAACTATTAAACATACCGTGAAGGTCCATGCTTGTGGCTGTTTCTCAGAAAAATTATTTGGACGCCTTTTCGTTTTTACCACCAAGTTGAATGCGGCTTTGATGAACAAAATTTATCAAAAAGTTTTATTACCATCAGCTGGGAGAAGAGGACTCCCTTGGATTCTGCAAGAAGACAATGACCCCAAACCGCAGCCGAATATGTACAGAGTTGAAACAGCAAAATAGTTTTGAGTTGTTAGATTGGCCCTCACCGTCGCCTGATGCCAACCCTATAGAAAATGTGTGGGCAATAGTAAAGCAGAAATTAACCCATAAAAATGAAGTTTTTATTAAAATTCTTTCTGTCCTTATGCATATGAGTTTTAAATCTCTCCGTGACTGTGCGTGAATCTGTGTAACTATCTTAAAATTAATCTTTGGACCCATCAAGTCTACGGACAAAGTTTCAGATCCATCGGATAAGGGGAAGTGAGTTTTTAATCTCTCCGTGACTGTGCATAACTATGCGTGACTGTGCGTGACTATGACGAAGTTAATCTTTCTTCACAGCAAGTCTATCGACCAAGTTTCAGATCGATAGGATAAGGGGAAATGGGTTTTAAATCACTCCGTGACTGTGCGTGACTATGTCAAAGTTCATCGTTTTTTCACAGCAAGTGTATGTACCAAGTTTCAGATCGACCGGATGAGGGGAAATGACATTTAGATCACTCCGTGGCTGTGCATGACTATGCGTGAGTGTGCGTGACTACCCTAAAATTAATCTATAGTCACAACAAGACTATGGGCCAAGTTTCAGATCAATGGGACAAGGGGGAATGGGGTTGCTCCACGACAGACCAACAGACAGACGGACAGACAGACAGAGATGATAAGTTAAAAAAAAGTTTAAAAACAAAGGATTTTCTAAAAAAATTTTAATTTTATGTTTTCTTTTAACTGAAAAATGCATTAGAAAATTGAATTTAGAAATGCGAAAAACCTCTAAATATTTAGTTCCGAATCCCGGGATTTGTAAAATTCAGTCCTGTTCAGACTGTAAATGGCTTAAATAAATATATAACTATAACCGGATTTAAACAACTCAATATATGCAACTATTTGGGTTTTTGTAAAACCAGTTTCCTGTAGTCGATCACCAATGAAACACTATAGACATTTTTTTAATTACTTCCAGCATTTTTCTATTGTTTATTATTTACTTAAATGTTAATTTGTCCTAATAATATCACTTAACAAAATCTGCAAAATCTTCAAAATACTTAACCATAGTAACCAAATCCACCATAAGGACCACCAAAACCACCAAAACCTCCATAACCACCAAAAGGACGACCATAACCACCATAATATGGACCTCCTCCGTATCCACCATAGGGACGACCAAAACCGCCTCCGTATCCACCATAGGGACGTCCAAAACCGCCTGCATAAGGACCGAATTGACGAGCTTGACGAATAATTTCTTTGTTATGATCTACACCAGCATCCACATCTAACAAAGATAAATTAGCACCGGCAATATTTTCATTTTCAGCTTGACCTATAGCAGCTGACCACGTCAAGGCCAACATAGAAGCCACAATAGTAAACAACAACACAAAAGCACGCATTTTGTTACACTCAATATTATTAAAATCTCTTTTTTTAGGAAAAAAAAGTTCACTAGAGTTTCTTTAAACAAAATTATAATGTTCTTAACAGGCAACCTTTATGTTTGCGTATGACAAGATACAAGGAAATAACTGCGATTTATATTTATACTAAATTCAAATGTGAGATTTTTTTTTTGCCAAAAAGAAAACAACACGCTTACAGAATGGCATTCAGAAAAACCCTGATTGTATTTTAAGCAACAACAACTTATAGCAAAATCATATTTTTACTTAAAATATGTTGTGGATTTTGTGGTCAGTTATGGAAATACGACTAAATATAAACAAAAGAGCTATTGACACAATAAAGTTTTTTCATTTTACACATTTTAATGTTTGTTTGAAAACTAAAAAAGAAGTCACATTTTGCACGAAGGTTGTTAAAAATAACGGAATTAGATTTAAATTAGCTAACTCATCATATTAACACTATAAATACCATACTATAATGACATACTCAAATAGTTCCAACTTATATAGACTATCCCAAATTGCTTGCAAGATTTGAATTTACCGCCATTAGCGCAGTATAGTGTCGACATCCAAAATGGAAAGACAGCTTGACAGCTGACAGTTTAGGGTTAGTAAATAATAGAATAACGCATTTAATTGTTGAATAACATATCAAAAATAATTATAAGTTTGGTGGCTGCACTTCGAAAATTGCATACAAAATTTAGTCGTAATATTGTTCTAACTTCGTAAACTGTGAAGAGAGTAATTGAATAATTCAGGCAGACTGGGTCAACTGGTGATGCTAAACACTGGTCATCCTAAAACAAGCCGTTCAAATATTAATATAGAAGCACTACGTAAGAATGTTGATGAAAGTCCAGGAACATAAATTCAACGTGTCACAGTTGTCAAGCATCGTTTTTCGTTGGCCAAAACTCTATAAGTTTGATCGAGTTGAGATTTTTAGTATTTTTTTTTATTGGGCGGAGAATTCCTTGAGGTTTTCCACAATTTCAATTTGTTGC
>CAVMKG010000311.1:72500-79500 GCA_963682025.1 Cordilura impudica | reverse complement strand
ATTAAACATTAAAAATTAAAAATTAAAAATTAAAAATTAAAAATTAAAAATTAAAAATTAAAAATTAAAAATTTTAAATTTAAAATTTTAAATTTTTAAAAATTCAAAATTCAAAATTTAAATTAAAAATTCAAAATTTAAATTAAAAATACAAAATAAAAATTAAAAATAAAAAAATTAAAAATTAAAAATTAAAATTTAAAAATTAAAAATTAAAAATTAAAAATAAAAAAATTAAAAATTAAAATTTAAAAATTAAAAATTAAAAATTAAAAATTAAAAATTAAAAATAAAAAATTAAAAATTAAAAATTAAAAATTAAAAATTAAAAATTAAAAATTAAAAATTAAAAATTAAAAATTAAAAATTAAAAATTAAAAATTAAAAATTAAAAATTAAAAATTAAAAATTAAAAATTAAAAATTAAAAATTAAAAATTAAAAATTAAAAATTAAAAATTAAAAATTAAAAATTAAAAATTAAAAATTAAAAATTAAAAATTAAAAATTAAAAATTAAAAATTAAAAATTAAAAATTAAAAATTAAAAATTAAAAATTAAAAATTAAAAATTAAAAATTAAAAATTAAAAATTAAAAATTAAAAATTAAAAATTAAAAATTAAAAATTAAAAATTAAAAATTAAAAATTAAAAATTAAAAATTAAAAATTAAAAATTAAAAATTAAAAATTAAAAATTAAAAATTTAAAATTTTAAATTAAAAATTTAAAATTTAAAATTTTAAATTTAAAATTAAAAATTAAAATTTAAAAATTAAAAATTCAAAATTTAAATTAAAAATTGAAAATTTAAATTAAAAATTCAAAATAAAATTTAAAAAAATAAAAAAATTAAAAATTAAAATCTAAAAATTAAAAATTAAAAATTAAAAATTAAAAATTAGAAATTAAAAATTAAAAATTAAAAACTAAAAATTAAAAATTAAGAATTAAAAATTAAAAATTAAAAATTAAAAATTAAAAATTAAAAATTAAAAATTAAAAATTAAAAATTAAAAATTAAAAATTAAAAATGAAAAATTAAAAATTAAAAATTAAAAATTAAAAATTAAAAATTAAAAATTAAAAATTTAAAATTAAAAATTAAAAATTAAAAATTAAAAATTAAAAATTAAAAATTAAAAATTAAAAATTAAAAATTAAAAATTAAAATTTAAAAATTAAAAATTAAAAATTAAAAATTAAAAATTAAAAATTAAAAATTAAAAATTAAAAATTAAAAATTAAAAATTAAAAATTAAAAATTAAAAATTAAAAATTAAAAATTAAAAATTAAAAATTAAAATTAAAAATTAAAAATTAAAAATTAAAAATTAAAAATTAAAAATTAAAATTTAAAAATTAAAAATTAAAAATTAAAAATTAGAAATTAAAAATTAAAAATTAAAAATTAAAAATTTAAAATTAAAAATTAAAAATTAAAAATTAAAAATTAAAAATTAAAAATTAAAAATTAAAAATTAAAAATTAAAAATTAAAAATTAAAAATTAAAAATTAAAAATTAAAAATTAAAAATTAAAAATTAAAAATTAAAAATTAAAAATTAAAAATTAAAAATTAAAAATTAAAAATTAAAAATTAAAAATTAAAAATTAAAAATTAAAAATTAAAAATTAAAAATTAAAAATTAAAAATTAAAAATTAAAAATTAAAAATTAAAAATTAAAAATTAAAAATTAAAAATTTAAAATTAAAAATTAAAATTTAAAAATTAAAAATTAAAAATTAAAAATTAAAAATTAAAAATTAAAAATTAAAAATTAAAAATTAAAAATTAAAAATTAAAAATTAAAAATTAAAAATTAAAAATTAAAAATTAAAAATTAAAAATTAAAAATTAAAAATTAAAAATTAAAAATTAAAAATTAAAAATTAAAAATTAAAAATTAAAAATTAAAAATTAAAAATTAAAAATTAAAAATTAAAAATTAAAAATTAAAAATTAAAAATTAAAAATTAAAAATTAAAAATTAAAAATTAAAAATTAAAAATTAAAAATTAAAAATTAAAAATTAAAAATTAAAAATTAAAAATTAAAAATTAAAAATTAAAAATTAAAAATTAAAAATTAAAAATTAAAAATTAAAAATTAAAAATTAAAAATTAAAAATTAAAAATTAAAAATTAAAAATTAAAAATTAAAAATTAAAAATTAAAAACTAAAAATTAAAAATTACATATTAAAAATTAAAAATAACAAATTAAAAACTAAAAATGAAAATTTAAAAATGAAAAAATAAAATTAAAAATTGAAAATTAAAACATAAAAATTTTAAATTAAAAATAAAAAATTAGAAATTAAAAATTAAAAATTTAAAATTAAAAATTAAAAATTAAAAATTAAAAATTGAAAATAAAAAATTAAAAATTAAAAATTAAAAATTAAAAATTAAAAATTAAAAATTAAAAATTAAAAATTAAAAATTAAAAATTAAAAATTAAAAATTAAAAATTAAAAATTAAAAATTAAAAATTAAAAATTAAAAATTAAAAATAAAAAATTAAAAATTAAAAATTAAAAATTAAAAATTAAAAATTAAAAATTAAAAACTAAAAACTAAAAACTAACAACTAAAAATTAAAAATTAAAAATTAAAAACTAAAAATTAAAAATTAAAAATTAAAAATTAAAAATTATAAATTAAAAATTAAAAATTAAAAATTAAAAATTAAAAATTAAAAATTAAAAATTAAAAATTAAAAATTAAAAATTAAAAATTAAAAATTAAAAATTAAAAATTAAAAATTAAAAATTAAAAATTAAAAATTAAAAATTAAAAATTAAAAATTAAAAATTAAAAATTAAAAATTAAAAATTAAAAATTAAAAATTAAAAATTTAAAATTTAAAATTAAAAATTAAAAATTAAAAATTAAAAATTAAAAATTAAAAATTAAAAATTAAAAATTAAAAATTAAAAATTATAAATCAGAAATTAAAAATTAAAAATTAAAAATTAAAAATTATAAATTAAAAATTAAAAATTATAAATTAAAAATTAAAAATTAAAAAATAAAAATTAAAAATTAAAAATTAAAAATTTAAAATTAAAAATTAAAAATTAAAAATTAAAAATTAAAAATTAAAAATTAAAAATTAAAAATTAAAAATTAAAAATTAAAAATTAAAAATTAAAAATTAAAAATTAAAAATTAAAAATTAAAAATTAAAAATTAAAAATTAAAAATTAAAAATTAAAAATTAAAATTTAAAATTTAAAAATTAAAATTTAAAAATTAAAAATTAAAAATTAAAAATTAAAAATTGAAAATTAAAAATTAAAAATTAAAAATTAAAAATTAAAAATTAAAAATTATAAATTAAAAATTAAAAATTAAAAATTAAAAATTAAAAATTAAAAATTAAAAATTAAAAATTAAAAATTAATAATTAAAAATTAAAAATTAAAAATTAAAAATTAAAAATTAAAAATTAAAAATTAAAAATTAAAAATTAAAAATTAAAAATTAAAAATTAAAAATTAAAAATCAAAAATTAAAAATTAAAAATTAAAAATTAAAAATTAAAAATTAAAGATAAAAAATTAAAAATTAAAAATTAAAAATTAAAAATTAAAAATTAAAAATTAAAAATTAAAAATTAAAACTTAAAAATTAAAAATTAAAAATTAAAAATTAAAAATTAAAAATTAAAAATTAAAAATTAAAAATTAAAAATTAAAAATTAAAAATTAAATATTAAAAATTAAAAATTAAAAATTAAAAATTAAAAAATAAAAATTAAAAATTAAAAATTAAAAATTAAAAATTAAAAATTAAAAATTAAAAGTTAAAAATTAAAAATTAAAAATTAAAAATTAAAAATTAAAAATTAAAAATTAAAAATTAAAAATTAAAAATTAAAAATTAAAAATTAAAAAATAAAAAATAAAAATAAAATTAAAAATTAAAAATTAAAAATTAAAAATTAAAAATTAAAAATTAAAATTTAAAAATTAAAAATTAAAAATTAAAAATTAAAAATTAAAAATTAAAAATTAAAAATTAAAAATTAAAAATTAAAAATTAAAAATTAAAAACTAAAAATTAAAAATTAAAAATTAAAAATTAAAAATTATATATTAAAAATTAAAAATTAAAGATTAAAAATTAAAAATTAAAAATTAAAAATTAAAGATTAAAAATTAAAAATTAAAAATTAAAAATTAAAAATTAAAAATTAAAAATTAAAAATTAAAAATTAAAAATTAAAAATTAAAAATTAAAAATTAAAAATTAAAAATTAAACATTAAAAATTAAAAATTAAAACTTAAAAATTAAAAATTAAATATTAAATAATAAAAAATTAAAATTAAAAATTAAAAATTAAAAATTAAAAATTAAAAATTAAAAATTAAAAATTAAAAATTAAAAATTAAAAATTTAAAATTTAAAATTAAAGATTCAAAATTTAAAATTAAAATTAAATTAAAAATTAAAAAATAAAAATTCAAATTTTAAAATTAAAAATTAAAAATTAAAAATTAAAAATTAAAAATTTAAAATTAAAAATTAAAGATTAAAAATTAAAAATTAAAAATTAAAAATTAAAAATTAAAAATTAAAAATTAAAAATTAAAAATTAAAAATTAAAAATTAAAAATTAAAAATTAAAAATTAAAAATTAAAAATTAAAAATTAAAAATTAAAAATTAAAAATTAAAAATTAAAAATTAAAAATTAAAAATTAAAAATTAAAAATTAAAAATTAAAAATTAAAAATTAAAAATTAAAAATTAAAAATTAAAAATTAAAAATTAAAAATTAAAAATTAAAAATTAAACATTAAAAATTAAAAATTAAAAATTAAAAATTAAAAATTAAAAATTAAAAACTATAAATTAAAAATTAATAATTAAAAACAAAAAATTAAAAATTAAAAATTAAAGATTAAAAAATAAAAATTAAAAATTAAAAACTAAAAATTAAAAACTAAAAATTAAAAATTAAAAATTAAAAATTAAAAATTAAAAATTAAAAATTAAAAATTAAAAATTAAAAATTAAAAATTTAAAATTAAAAATTAAAAATTAAAAATTAAAAATTAAAAATTAAAAATTAAAAATTAAAAATTAAAAACTAAAAATTAAAAACTAAAAATTAAAAATTAAAAATTAAAAATTAAAAATTAAAAATTAAAAATTAAAAATTAAAAATTAAAAATTAAAAATTAAAAATTAAAAATTAAAAATTAAAAATTAAAAATTAAAAATTAAAAATTAAAAATTAAAAATTAAAAATTAAAAATTAAAAATTAAAAATTAAAAATTAAAAATTAAAAATTAAAAATTAAAAATTAAAAATTAAAAATTAAAAATTAAAAATTAAAAATTAAAAATTAAAAATTAAAAATTAAAAATTAAAAATTAAAAATTAAAAATTAAAAATTAAAAATTAAAAATTAAAAATTAAAAATTAAAAATTAAAAGTTAAAAATTAAAAATTAAAAATTAAAAATTAAAAATTAAAAATTAAAAAATAAAAATTAAAAATTAAAAATTAAAAATTAAAAAATAAAAAATAAATATAAAATTAAAAATTAAAAATTAAAAATTAAAAATTAAATATTAAAAATTAAAAATTAAAAATTAAAAATTAAAAATTAAAATTTAAAAATAAAAAATTAAAAATTAAAAATTTAAAATTAAAAATCAAAAATTAAAAATTAAAAATTCAAAATTAAAAATTAAAAATTAAAGATTAAAAATTAAAAATTAAAAATTAAAAATTAAAAATTAAAAATTAAAAATTAAAAATTAAAAATTAAAAATTAAAAATTAAAAATTAAAAATTAAAAATTAAAAATTAAAAATTAAAAATTAAAAATTAAAAATTAAAAATTAAAAATTAAAAATTAAAAATTAAAAATTAAAAATTAAACATTAAAAATTAAAAATTAAAACTTAAAAATTAAAAATTAAATATTAAATATTAAAAAATTAAAATTAAAAATTAATAATTAAAAATTAAAAATTAAAAATTAAAAATTAAAAATTAAAAATTAAAAATTAAAAATTAAAAATTAAAAATTAAAAATTTAAAATTTAAAATTTAAAATTAAAATTTAAAAATTTAAAAAATAAAAATTAAAAATTAAAAATTAAAAATTAAAAATTAAAAATTAAAAATTAAAAATTAAAAATTAAAAATGAAAAATAAAAATTAAAAATTAAAAATTAAAAATTAAAAATTAAAAATTAAAAATTAAAAATTAAAAATTAAAAATTTAGAATTAAAAATTAAAAATTAAAAATTAAAATTTAAAAATTAAAAAAAAAAAAATTAAAAATTAAAAATTATAAATTAAAAATTGAAAATTAAAAATTAAAAGTTAAAAATTAAAAATTAAAAATTAAAAATTAAAAATTAAAAATTAAAAATTAAAAATTAAAAATTATAAAATTAAAAATTAAAAATTAAAAATTAAAAATTAAAAATTAAAAATTAAAAATTAAAAATTAAAATTAAAAATTAAAAATTAAAAATTAAAAATTAAAAATTAAAAATTAAAAATTAAAAATTAAAAATTAAAAATTAAAAATTAAAAATTAAAAATTAAAAATTAAAAATTAAAAATTAAAAATTAAAAATTAAAAATTAAAAATTAAAAATTAAAAATTAAAAATTAAAAATTAAAAATTAAAAATTAAAAATTAAAAATTAAAAATTAAAAATTAAAAATTAAAAATTAAAAATTAAAAATTAAAAATTAAAAATTAAAAATTAAAAATTAAAAATTAAAAATTAAAAATTAAAAATTAAAAATTAAAAATTAAAAATTAAAAATTAAAAATTAAAAATTAAAAATTAAAAATTAAAAATTAAAAATTAAAAATTAAAAATTAAAAATTAAAGATTAAAAATTTAAAATTAAAAATTAAATTAAAAATTAAAAAATAAAAATTTAAATTTAAAAATTAAACATTAAAAATTAATAATTAAAAATTAAAAATTAAAAATAAAAAATTAAAAATTAAAAA
>CAVMKG010000311.1:62500-67500 GCA_963682025.1 Cordilura impudica | reverse complement strand
TTAAAAATTAAAAATTAAAAATTAAAAATTAATAATTAAAAATTAAAAATTAAAAATTAAAAATTAAAAATTAAAAATTAAAAATTAAAAATTAAAAATTAAAAATTAGAAATTAAAAATTAAAAATAAAAAATTAATAATTAAAAATTAAAAATTAAAAATTTAAAATTGAAAATTAAAAATTTAAAATTAAAATTAAAAATTAAAAATTAAAAATTAAAAATTAAAAATTAAAAATTAAAAATAAAAAATTAAAAATTTAAAATTTAAAATTAAAAATTAAAAATTAAAAATTAAAAATTTAAAATTAAAAATTAAAAATTAAAAATTAAAAATTAAAAATTAAAAATTAAAAATTAAAAATTAAAAATTAAAAATTAAAAATCAAAAATTAAAAATTAAAAATTAAAAATTAAAAATTAAAAATTAAAAATTAAAAATTAAAAATTAAAAATTAAAAATAAAAAAATTAAAAATTAAAAATTAAAAATTAAAAATTAAAAATTAAAAATTAAAAATTAAAAATTAAAAATTAAAAATTAAAAATTAAAAATTAAAAATTAAAAATTAAAAATTAAAAATTAAAAATTAAAAATTAAAAATTAAAAATTACAAATTACAAATTAAAAATTAAAAATTAAAAATTAAAAATTAAAAATTAAAAATTAAAAATTAAGAATTAAAAATAAAAAATTAAAAATTAAAAATTAAAAATTAAAAATTAAAAATTAAAAATTAAAAATTAAAAATTAAAAATTAAAAATTAAAAATTAAAAATTAAAAATTAAAAATTAAAAATTAAAAATTAAAAATTAAAAATTAAAAATTAAAAATTAAAAATTAAAAATTAAAAATTAAAAACTAAAAATTAAATATTAAAAATTAAAAATTAAAACTTAAAACTTAAAAATTAAAAATTAAAAATTAAAAATTAAAAATTAAAAATTAAAAATTAAAAATTAAAAATTAAAAATTAAAAACTAAAAATTAAAAATTAAAAATTAAAAATTAAAATTAAAAATTAAAAATTAAAAATTAAAAATTAAAAATTAAAAATTAAAAATTATAAATTATAAATTAAAAATTAAAAATTAAAAATTAAAAATTAGAAATTAGAAATTAAAAATTAAAAATTAAAAATTAAAAATTAAAAATTAAAAATAAAAAATTAAAAATTAAAAACTAAAAATCAAAAATTAAAAATTAAAAATTAAAAATTAAAAATTAAAAATTAAAAATTAAAAATTAAAAATTAAAAATAAAAATTAAAAATAAAAAATTAAAAATTAAAAATTAAAAATTAAAAATTAAAAATTAAAAATTAAAAATTAAAAATTAAAAAATTAAAAATTAAAAACTAAAAATTAAAAATTAAAAATTAAAAATTAAAAATTAAAAATTAAAAATTAAAAATTAAAAATTAAAAATTAAAAATTAAAACTTAAAAATTAAAAATTAAAAATTATAAATTAAAAATTAAAAATTAAAAATTAAAAATTAAAAATTAAAAATTAAAAATTAAAAATTAAAAAATTAAAAATTAAAAATTAAAAATTAAAAATTAAAAATTAAAAATTAAAAATTAAAAATTAAAAATTAAAAATTAAAAATTAAAAATTAAAAATTAAAAATTAAAAATTAAAAATTAAAAATTAAAAATTAAAATTTAAAAATTAAAATTTAAAAATTAAAAATTAAAAATTAAAAATTGAAAATTAAAAATTAAAAATTAAAAATTAAAAATTAAAAATTAAAAATTAAAAGTTATAAATTAAAAATTAAAAATTAAAAATTAAAAATTAAAAATTAATAATTAAAAATTAAAAATTAAAAATTAAAAATTAAAAATTAAAAATTAAAAATTAAAAATTAAAAATTAAAAATTAGAAATTAAAAATTAAAAATAAAAAATTAATAATTAAAAATTAAAAATTAAAAATTTAAAATTGAAAATTAAAAATTTAGAATTAAAATTAAAAATTAAAAATTAAAAATTAAAAATTAAAAATTAAAAATAAAAAATTAAAAATTTAAAATTTAAAATTAAAAATTAAAAATTAAAAATTAAAAATTTAAAATTAAAAATTAAAAATTAAAAATTAAAAATTAAAAATTAAAAATTAAAAATTAAAAATCAAAAATTAAAAATTAAAAATTAAAAATTAAAAATTAAAAATTAAAAATTAAAAATTAAAAATTAAAAATTAAAAATTAAAAATAAAAAATTAAAAATTAAAAATTAAAAATTAAAAATTAAAAATTAAAAATTAAAAATTAAAAATTAAAAATTAAAAATTAAAAATTAAAAATAAAAAATTAAAAATTAAAATTACAAATTACAAATTAAAAATTAAAAATTAAAATTAAAAATTAAAAATTAAAAATTAAAAATTAAAATTAAAAATTAAAAATTAAAAATTAAAAATTAAAAATTAAAAATTAAAAATTAAAAATTAAAAATTAAAATTAAAAATTAAAAAATTAAAAATTAAAAATTAAAAATTAAAAATTAAAAATTAAAAATTAAAAATTAAAAATTAAAAATTAAAAATTAAAAATTAAAAAATTAAAAATTAAAAACTAAAAATTAAATATTAAAAATTAAAAATTAAAACTTAAAACTTAAAAATTAAAAATTAAAAATTAAAAATTAAAAATTAAAAATTAAAAATTAAAAATTAAAAATTAAAAATTAAAAATTAAAAACTAAAATTAAAAATTAAAAATTAAAAATTAAAAATTAAAAATTAAAAATTAAAAATTAAAAATTAAAAATTAAAAATTAAAAATTAAAAATTAAAAATTAAAAATTAAAAATTATAAATTATAAATTAAAAATTAAAAATTAAAAATTAAAAATTAGAAATTAAAAATTAAAAATTAAAAATTAAAAATAAAAAATTAAAAATTAAAAACTAAAAATCAAAAATTAAAAATTAAAAATTAAAAATTAAAAATTAAAAATTAAAAATTAAAAATTAAAAATTAAAAATTAAAAATTAAAAATAAAAAATTAAAAATTAAAAATTAAAAATTAAAAATTAAAAATTAAAAAATTAAAAATTTAAAAACTAAAAATTAAAAATTAAAAATTAAAAATTAAAAATTAAAAATTAAAAATTAAAAATTAAAACTTAAAAATTAAAAATTAAAAAATTATAAATTAAAAATTAAAAATTAAAAATTAAAAATTAAAAATTAAAAATTAAAAATTAAAAATTAAAAATTAAAAATTAAAAATTAAAAATTAAAAATTAAAAATTAAAAAATTAAAAATTAAAAATTAAAAATTAAAAATTAAAAATTAAAAATTAAAAATTAAAAATTAAAAATTAAAAATTAAAAATTAAAAATTAAAAATTAAAAATTAAAAATTAAAAATTAAAAATTAAAAATTAAAAATTAAAAAATTAAAAATTAAAAATTAAAAATTAAAAATTAAAAATTAAAAATTAAAAATTAAAAATTAAAAATTAAAAATTAAAAATTAAAAATTAAAAATTAAAAATTAAAAATTAAAAATTAAAAATTAAAAATTAAAAATTAAAAATTAAAAATTAAAAATTAAAAATTAAAAATTAAAAATTAAAAATTAAAAATTAAAAATTAAAATTAAAAATTAAAAATTAAAAATTAAAAATTAAAAATTAAAAATTAAAAATTAAAAATCAGAAATTAAAAATTAAAAATTAAAAATTAAAAATTATAAATTAAAAATTAAAAATTAAAAATTATAAATTAAAAATTAAAAATTAAAAAATAAAAATTAAAAATTAAAAATTAAAAATTAAAAATTTAAATTTAAAAATTAAAAATTAAAAATTAAAAATTAAAAATTAAAAATTAAAAATTAAAAATTAAAAATTAAAAATTAAAAATTAAAAATTAAAATTAAAAATTAAAAATTAAAAATTAAAAATTAAAAATTAAAAATTAAAAATTAAAATTTAAAAATTAAAATTTAAAAATTAAAAATTAAAAATTAAAAATTAAAAATTAAAATTGAAAATTAAAAATTAAAAATTAAAAATTAAAAATTAAAAATTAAAAATTAAAAATTAAAAATTAAAAATTAAAAATTAAAAATTAAAAATTAAAAATTAAAAATTAAAAATTAAAAATTAAAAATTAAAAATTAATAATTAAAAATTATAAATTAAAAATTAAAAATTAAAAATTAAAAAATAAAAATTAAAAATTAAAAATTAAAAATTAAAAATTAAAAATTAAAAATTAAAAATTAAAATTAAAAATTAAAAATTAATAATTAAAAATTAAAAATTAAAAATTAAAAATTAAAAATTAAAAATTAAAAATTAAAAATTAAAAATTAAAAATTAAAAATTAAAAAATTAAAAATTAAAAATTAAAAATTAAAAATTAAAAATTAGAAATTAAAAATTAAAAATAAAAAATTAATAATTAAAAATTAAAAATTAAAAATTTAAAATTAAAAATTAAAAATTAAAAATTAAAAATTAAAAATTAAAAATTAAAAATTAAAAATTAAAAATTAAAAATTAAAAATTAAAAATTAAAAATGAAATATTTAAAATTAAAAATTAAAAATTAAAAATTAAAAATTAAAAATTAAAAATTAAAAATTAAAAATTAAAAATTAAAAATTAAAAATTAAAAATTAAAAATTAAAAATTAAAAATTAAAAATTAAAAATTAAAAATTAAAAATTAAAAATTAAAAATTAAAAATTAAAAATTAAAAAATAAAAATTAAAAATTAAAAATTAAAAATTAAAAATTAAAAATTAAAAATTAAAAATTAAAAACTAAAAAACTAAAAATTAAAAATTAAAAACTAAAAATTAAAAATAAAAAATTTAAATTAAAAATTAAAAATTAAAAATTTAAAATTAAAAATTAAAACTTAAAAATTAAAAATTAAAAATTAGAAATTAAAAATTAAAAATTAAAAATTAAAAATTTAAAATTAAAAATTAAAAATTAAAAATTAAAAATTTAAAATTAAAAATTAAAAATTAA